>ABLG01000752.1:0-38274 GCA_000172435.1 Meloidogyne hapla
AAAAATGTAACAGAAACATAAGCCAACTCTGAAAACCGAGAAAGAATGATTTTTTCTGAGTAAATATCGCCTGAAAAGACGATTTTTCTGTGACATATATTATTCATAAAATTTTTATAATAAACGTAATAGAAGCTAGGAATAAAACGAAGCCTCTCTAAGCTCATTTTTCTTTGAAAATTAGAAAATAAAAATTTTTCGTTTATTTTCAGCAATAAAATAAGTTGGTTCCCATTTAACTCGTTTATTAAATATCACTGCATATAATTGAAGGATATTTTTTTTGAACTATCTCGCAGGAGAAATATTTATTTAAATGAAAGTAAAAATTGTTTTTAAAATAAAGAAAAATTTTGAAAATGAACGAACCCTCCCGAGATATTGTGGGAATTAGTTTCATAGATCAATTTTGCACTACAAATTAAATCGAGCCCTTAAGAGTCTCCGCCAAAAAGGAAATCAATCCAGGAACCCGACATTTTATGTGGAAAGTTATTTCCAAAATTAGTTAAAAAATAATTTAAAAGAATCAATTGGATAAGAAAAATAAATAAATTCTTTATATAACAGTAATATTGTGGTCCACTCATTTATTTAAATTATTCATAACTAATTTGAGAATAAATTTTCACACAAAATTTCGGGTTTTGGGTCAGGTTTTCCAAAATTTCTCGGGCCACATAAATTTTGTTTGTGTGTATTTGAGTTAGGTTTAAGAGTGGGTTTTAAAGAGGATTTAAATTTTTAACATAAAAATTAATTTTTTGCGTGGAATTAATTATCTGTGGAATTGTCTTAGTGTGCAATTATGAAACCAATTTCCTCATGTCACTTGGTTGGGTTCCTTTTGAATTAAAATGATAAAAATTCATATTTTTACTCATTATTCTTTTTCTTTTGATTTTCTTTTTGTTGGTTCACCGCCCATACACAAAACTTCTCGTAACCATCAACTAGCACCTGTCCCAACATATTAATCGTAAAGCTACAACTGGAAGATTTGATTTCACCTTCGCATGCTTTCTTCACTATTCCTTTCTTTGAGTCACCACCTACATGACTTGAACCAACTTCAACCGTAAAATCGATCGATAATTTGATGAACTTCTTTATGTAACTAAGCGGTTTAGTCCAATCAAATTCTTCTTCCAAAGAACATTCGTTCTTTATTTTTGCTTTTAGATCTTCTTCGGCCCTTAACTTCACAAATTTAATTCGCCAGTCTTGCAATTCTGTCAAGTTTTTTACAACCTCATCTATTATTTTGTCCATTTTGGCATTATTTTCTCTTACTTGTTTTATTTCTGATTTCCTATCTTCATTTTCTCTTGCAGCAAATTGTTTTGCTTCCAACAAAATTTCAAGCTAAAAATTTATTTTTCTTTAATTCTTAAATTATATCCCAGCATTGGTTTCATAATTGTTCCAGAAATTAATTTAAAATGAAGGGGATACATGACAACATATTATTACAAATTCTTATGTAAAAATATGTGTTAAAAGATATGCTAAATATTTTCATGTTTAGTTTAGCTAAAAAAGGATTTTATAGTAGAAAGAGATAAGAGACTTAGGTATTAGTGTTTCACCGGAACCAAAATTTTGGCCGGAACCGGAACCAAATTTACGACCGGATCCGGAACCGGATCTTATTTTTAGTTCCGGCCCGGAACCGGAACTTTTAAAAAATTCAATAAAAATATAAAATTTTTTATTTTCTATCAAAAATTTGTATTTTTTAAAGAAAATTTTGTATATTTATAAGTGATGGTGCAAAAACAATTGCTTTTTTGCATTTTCTTCATTAATTCTCGTTATTTTGCGTTTATAAATGCCACCCAACGTGGAAAAAACTCTTTCGGATGCAAAGTTCAGCGCCGCAGGCAAAAATTTTTAAATTTTCATGACTCAGGTGGTAAAATTTTTGTTTTTTCGTCTAAAGTTTACAGAAAAATTCTTCCTTCACAAGCAAAGTTTGATCATAAAAATCTTTAGGGGTTGTAAAAAATCCCATCTCTCTGATTTTGGTGTTATTCGACTCAGTTAGACTCAGTTTCACCCCAAATATGAGCTTGGTCCCCCCTATGGTTTTTCAATCTTCAAGTGCCTGTAACTCGGCCCATAATTGAGACCGGAGCTTAATTTAGGTACCATTCGACTTAGCTCGACGAGCTCTATCGAATGACATATATTTTGTCTGGATTCGATTCTGGGAGGTATACGGAATTTTACCGATATTTTTTACACGAGATTTGATAGTGTTTGGGACCAGAGGTCGGTCGGAATTCCGACATTTCCGATTTCCGACTTCCCTAGTAGGATCCATTCGCAACTGTTTTTCTAATCTGAATCCCAATCACGAAATTCAATTTCGCCAATGTAGATAATTGAGACCGGAGCTTAATTTAGGTACCATTCGACTTAGCTCGACGAGCTCAATAATGTTTCAATAATGTACAATTTTTGTCTATTTTACCAATATTTTGTTATTTTATTTCAATATTTTATATAATATATACCCTTTTGTCTACAAGCCTCCCAGGAACATCTTTAAAATGAATTGGAAGTTTCGGTAATCGCCACCATTTCGTAAATACACAACTCCTATTAAAATAAAATTTAAAATTTTCATTTGATTTTATTTAGCTGAATTAAAATGAGAGATTATTATTAAATTTTAACTTGATTGATATTTTATAATTCTAAAAATTTTAATGAGATTTGCTGTAGAAACTTTTCTATTTTTTAAAAATTTCAACAAAAATTTTTCTTCATTTTTTGAGTTATTTTAAGTAAAAATAATAATTGTCTATTGTATTCAGAATTATTTCCTAAGCAAATTTTAGGCATAAAAATAAAGGAATTTATTATAGGACTTATAGGACCTTTAGGCTCTTATAAATTCTTAACACCCCATTTTCCAAAAGAAATTCCTGAAAAATTTAGATTTTGTTGAAACCTTTTGAAACTTTCAATATCCTAATATTTTTATGTAAAAATTAGGGATTACTCGGCCCATTGGAAGTATGACAACAGAGAAAAAATGCTTACTATTCTAATTTCTTACCGGACTTTATGTATTTAAAAATCTTATTTGTGATAATAGCAAAATATAAAACAGATATTTATAAATAGATAAATAAACTTACAAATTAAACCAGTTAAACAAGCGTTCGCATGTCTCCATAGGTGTACATGCCCAAAATCCCTTAGTTTTCTGTTCGTTGCGGTAAAGATAAAAATATGTATGCGTTATATACGCATCATGATCCTTTTCAACTATATTTTCAGGTAATCCTTTCACACATTCACGGGTTCTAAAATTAGAAAAAAATTATGCTTTACATTCATTATTTTCGTCCATTAATATAAAAATAATTTAATTATAACTTAAAATTTAGCTAATATTACTAATAAATTCATACGGTTTAAAAATTGGAATATAAGTGTTGAATTTTTCATGAAGTTTTTTAGCATCTTCAGTGTAGCAATCCTTCAATTCATCACACAATCTGTTACAAATTAATATATTTGTGACATTATAATTTATAAAATTTTGTCATAGCTAACTTTTTTGCATTTTGGTCGATTGGCTTAAAATCCATTCTGCACCTGAACATGAATTTTTTCTTCAATTTAACAATTTATTAAAAAATGGGTTATCCCGACTCCCGGAACCGCTTCCAATCCAATAACCGGTTCATAACGGGAACAATCAGAAATTGTTCAATTTTTTGGAACCGAAAGAACACTGGACTGGTCTTTGCAAGTGCCCAATAATCTTCCTTAGATTTTCTTACATTTAGCAACTTCTTTCTGACTTTTACGTATATGTATAAATAAAGGAGTCTTATAGTGGAGGATCTTTGAAAGATTTAACATTTTTAATTTCTGAAATTGTTGTTGTTATGAAACACTATGCTATATAAATTCAATTTTATATACTTACAATGGATATTCATAGCTTTCAAATACATCATTGGGCCCATAAAATCCATCAATAGTTGGATCTATTAATTAGATCGAATTAAAATAAATATACTAAAGAATTGGGAGCCAGACATTTCAGGACGGAAATTTCCGGATAAATCTAAGGCTTATCAAAACCGGAACAAAGGGCCACTGGATCTTGTTATATAAATAAAGGAGTCCGCAAGTGTCTGCCTACCAAAACCCCTTAAAAACTGATTTATAATTGGGTATAGTATTAAAATTAGAGTTGCACAAAAATCTCGGTTTCCGAGATTCATAAAAAAATCCGAGATTTTTTGGGGGTCAAAAACCGAGAGTCTCGGCGAGATTAGAGATTGAAAACTAAAATCTCGGGTTTTCTCGGTTTGTGCAACTCTAATTAAAATAAAACAATTTATTTCATTGCAAGCACGAATTTTTTTCTTGAATTCGGGTCGTTTAATTTATATTTAAAAATCAGGCGAAAATTTTGTTTTATATATACCTCCTGTTGAGGCACATGAATAATTACACGTGTAATAGTCAATGTTTTTACACCAATCCTCACAATTCGGACAAGGGTAATACGACTAGAATTATGTATTTATTAATCGTCGTATTTTAAACTCTACTCGTTTATGGACGCATTTATAATTCTCATCATCATTACACCAATCCTCGCAGTAAGGGCACACGAGTTTATCCTGTAAAAGTTTTCTAATCAACAATATTTATTTATACATTCCATTTGATTTTTTTAGCCGGGGCACATTCACAAATTCCATTCATTATTATTACCATCATCACCAGAATCACAATCAAAACTACAACATTTTCCAGTTTCTACAAATAAAAATTGCATTTACTATTGATAGAGATGAAAATAATTTTAATATCTCATGTAATTTAAAAAATGTTGTTTATAGAATGCGTAATTTTCTTTTGATTTTCTATATCTAAACTTGGAACAGGATTTTAAGGTTTAAGAATTTCAATCTTAATAATAGGGTTGCTTTTCCGCATCAGTCCCGTGTTCAGGCATTTTTTTCAGACTCATTTTTATCGTGTCAGTGCAGTCAGGGAAATTTTTTAGGCCTATCTTTATCGCGTCAGGGCCGTTCAGGGCTTTAGGGCCCAAATTATCAGGCTTTCAGGGCTTTTTCGCGTCGTGTCAGTCCAGATAATCCTAATTAATACGTAATAATTTATATTTATCAAATATCATTTATTTCATTTATGTAAATTCATCTAATTAAAATATGTATGTAATTAAATTAAACTTACAGCCATTGCTCGAGTCGATCCGCCTTTCTGGTTTTGATTGTTATGAGAGTTTGAAAGGATCAAATTTATTGATAAAATTATAATTTATGTTTTTACTCGTATGCCCCTATTACCCCTCAATGATCGAAACTTAAAAGAATAGTTTAAACTTTTCTATATATGACACCGATAATTAAAATAAAGAAACTTAGAAATAGGGCTTTGAAAAAATAATTGTACAAATAGATAAAAAATGTAGAGTTTAAATTAAATATAATGAATTTTCACGATCAAAGCCAATATAAGAAAAATAGAGTAAAACAGATGTCTAAACCGAAAATTTTGAAGTTCGTCAAAAAGTTAAATGTGTTCATGAAAATATGTAATTTTTTAGAATTATCCCAAAATAAAAACGTAAAAGAGTTAAAGAAATCGCAATAACCAAAAATCGGGTACCTTTTAATACCAACAATAAATTAAAAAATTCGCAAATTAAGCCCGGTCACTGTCATATATTAATAAAAATAGAGTAAACACAGACGTCTAAACCGAAACTGCAATAATTTCACTAATTTTCAAAAATTTGCACTAATTGAAAATAATTTTCATATTAGTGCAAAAAATTATAAAATTAAAAAAAACAAATTTTAGAAAAAGATACAGTAGATGGATTGATTTTGTTTAAGCTTAATAGAAAGTTAATTATATTTTAACTTTAAGTAATTTTTTATTTAATTTCCATAAAGATTACATAATTAATTGTTAGAGGAATATGATCATAATTATACGGTAATTTTCATAAGTTATGAAGCATTGAGGTGAAATTTTAGAAAAAATTTATTAAAAAATGATGGTTAAATTTTAAAAATAATGCTAATTTTGAAATTGAAAATAAAATACGAAATTGTAAAAATTATGAAATTATGTTAAATTTAAGTGAATAAAACGAAAATCAACGGAATAAGGAAGGGATAAAAAAATAAGGAAGGAGTTCGTAAAATAATAAAAGGGATTGCAAATTCTTTATCCAATTTAATTAAAATTTGCTATTTTTAAATTACCACCCTCAAAAAAATATTTCGTTGAATTATTTAATCATTAGATTTAATCCTTTCAAACTCTATTCTTATAAAAAGTTGTATTGATGAAGTTTTTTGAAATTTTATTTATTTATATCAATTATAAGTAAACTTACTTTTAAATAGAAAATTGTTTGTTGGGTAAAGTTAGTTTGATATCTAAATGAGAAAAATATTTATGAAGAATTATTTAAATCTAAATGATTTTATATTAATAATTTGTAGGCGTTTCATTTAATTAAGCTAAAATTATAATTAATTGAATGATTCATTTAATTAAATTTTATTTTTCATTTAGTGTTTTATATTTTAATAAAATTATAACGACGTTAATTTTTAATAGATAAAAAAATCTAATACAATTCCAGCGATTTTCACTTAAAATTCCATTCTAATCATACCTTCTAGGCTTAATTTCTTCAAAAAATAAGTCAAGTATGAAAAAAATATTTTTTTCTTACAATTCTCAACAGCTCTGTAACATTTAAAATTGGTCCACGGCTTGAAAAATTGAATTTAATCATCTTCAGAACCATCTTACACTTAATATAATGAGATGTCTGAGAATTGAAAGCAAATTTTATATCAGATTACCGGAAACGCGTTTAGATACCCATTTTTTAAACAATATTTTTAAACGAATTAAAAATAAAACGCTAAATACTATAAAAAAAGAAAGAAATATAGAAAATAAATGTGTCCATATTATACATGGGAAGTTCCATTGAAACCATGATTTTTAGGTATACGAAGTCAACAGAGCGGGGATACTCGGTTTTCTTTAGAACTGTCAAAAAACTAAAATTTGATACATTGTTAAAATCCTCCACTAATGAAACTTATTGAGATTGGAAAACAGTCACTGGGATATCCAGTAATGTTCCAGACATATCGTAGTTTATTTGTGCCATATTGCACACCAAAACTATATTTATTTTTTATTTATGTAAAAAAAGCCTAAAAAATGCTTTACTTATTCGTAAGTTTTATAATATGAAATTTAATAATAATTATTGTCGATCGAATTATTTTGAATTAATGTCTTTATTCTATGGATATGAAAAATTTAAGTTATGGAGGAGGAAAGTAGATCAGACAATAAGTTCTGAAGATAGGTTTTAAAAACTTGGTCGGTCTATCTTCAAGGGACTAGTTATGCTTAATGAGTTTCAAAAAGGTCTTGAGTAATATCTCTTAATTAAAAATTAGGTAACCAAAAAATTATTCTTAAATTTATAAATATTTATTGAAATATAAAAATTATGAGAATTTATATCAATAAAACATTGGAGTACAATTAAAAGATTAATCAAAGATAATGAATAAACATGAATATCATAAATATCAAACTTAAGGAAATTAAAATTTATGTAAAGAGTATCTGTTTGCAAAATATTTTTGAGAATGCTGACTATAAAGTATGAGGGTTAAATTTAAAGAGATAATTAATATGAATTTATTAAAATTTTAATGGAGTATCTATACAAATAAAACCTTAATTAGTGTAAAATTTATCCAAGCAGCTCTCACGACAATTCAAGGCTTCGCAAACATTTAAAAATCTTTAAACAATGAAATTTGTCTGAAAATCATTAATTTCAACATCCTTCTTTCCTGAAAAAAACTAAAATGATTTTGAACAAAAGAATTAATATAACCTTCTTTAAACCAAAGAAATATTTATTTTTTATAATTGTAGTCTCAAGAAGAAAAGCTCTTAACATTTCCGGTCAAAGTGACTGTTTGTTGAGAATTGCATTATTTTAACATTTATCCACATCAAACAAAATTTAAGGAATTCTTTATCTATTTGCATTGGCATTCAATTTTGTGCATAACATTATATTCAATTCTATACTTCCTATAAATTTTTCTCTAAATTTATAATAAAGAAAATTTAATTTAAATTATTTTGATTTATTTAAATATACCTTTTTAAATGCAACTTCTCAAAATAATTTTTTGTAATCTTCATTTAATTTTGATGATTTTGAAATAAATAAGCCATTTAATGCACGATACCCAGTGAATTGCATAATAAATTCATTCACCACAATCATATAAAAAAGGTGTTTTTGCCATGAAATTGATCTGAATGAAAAAGATTTTAAATCATTTTTATGTATTGTAAGCAAAATACTTTTACATATGTACATATTACAATAATGCTTAAATATTTTTAGAGTGTCTAACTAAACAAAAATCTGTTCAACGTTTTCTAAACATTATTGAACCAAACACAAAAAAATGTTAAATTAGTGTCTTTATTTGTAATTTGGATATTAATTTAATTAATTCAAAAAAAATTTTTTTAGATCTACAATTGTTTAATAATTAAAATAATAAATAGAACTTTTAAATTAAAGATAGGGAAATTTTAAGTAATATTAACGAAACTAGTTTAAAGTAATTAGAGGAATTTAAATCAAGGATAAAGAAAATGTAATTTTAAAAATAAAATTTTTTACCAGGAGAGAATGTTTGTAACCAAGCTTCCAATTTTTCTTCAATAAGTCGCTTTACAATATCTTGTTTTGCAGATGTCATCTGCATCACACAACTCGTCGAGGTCATCCAACGCCAGCTCTTTCGTCACATCATAGAGTATCATAGAGTATTTCTTATAATAATGGAGGGGGTAATATTATAAGTAAGGGGGTAATTATTTCAGCATATACGGTATATAATAAGAAAATTTATTAAAAAATGTCTGTCATTTAAGACTCAAATAAGTCCTAAATTTTATAATTTAGTCTTTAATTTAATTATTTTAAATAATTTATTAACTTAAAAAATAATTTAGTTTTGGGCCCAGAAAAAAATAAATATTGGAAATATTGAAAAATAATTTTTTGGATTTTTTTGGAATTTTTTAGTATAGGTAATAGAGGGGGGGGGTTAAGAAAAAAGAAAAATTTGTTATTTAAAAAATAGTTTAAATTTAGGTAAAAGTATATTTAAGTGTAAAAAATAAAATTTTTTACCAGGGGAGAATATTTGTACCAAACTTGTCAGCTCATTTGTGATGTTCTTCAGGAAATAACTTTTCATGATCTTGTTCAGCAGGTCGTCCGCTGCATCACACAACTCGTCGAGGGCATCCAACGCCAACTCTTTTTTCACATCGTAGAGGATCGCGCAGATTGGGATACCCACTCCAACAGTCTGGGTGATGCAGTATGAGTTGAGCGAATTAAGGACGCTGTTTATTCCTTTTTTCAAGTCGGCGATGAGCTTTCCCTTGAGAAGCGGAGAGTGTCTACAAAATTTAATAAAAAGAATGAAAATTTTCATTAATATTATTCTAAATAAACGGCCCTTTCCGAATAAATTTTGACAAAAAACTGAACTTATTCACTTTCGCTTTTTGTTCTATTGAGAGAATTCTCACACTAATCAAGGTGTCAATCTGCCTTTTTGCAGGCATTCTGCCCTAATCTAAGTAGCAACTCTGGCAAATTTTTGAAGGTGGTTGAGTGGATAAGGCGGACCAATAACGGGCCACAGCACTAAATTGGAAAATTTATAAATAAATTTATTAAGCATTTTTCTTTATTTAAGTTATAGCAAAATTTCATTTTATCTTCTACCAATTTTTTAAGCTAGAGAGAAATCAACTAGAGTTGATTAGAGTTGAGAAATCAACTAGAGTGATTTCTCCATAGTTGTAGGTAGCAAACTTTTCTTCAAAAAAATTAGCCGAAGCCATTTGGATTATTGTTGCTTTGTAGGATGCAGACTCGAGGAAAAGCTGCGTTTCAGGAATGTTGTTGTAACAGAAACTTTGGCTTTGAGCAGGTCGTTGTCCGCATCTTCCCGGGTGTTGTTTAAAAGCTTTGTTAATGGTGTCCAATTTTGATTTGGACATCAACATGACTACATTTAAGCCATCTACGATGAAATTAACTTCTTTAAAAAACTAAAAATTATCTACAAAATATATTTTGAATATCAAAATTTGTTCATTTTATACACCTTTTTTAGCTAAAATAAAATTTTGATGATTAAGCATGAGAATGGATGGAAAATTAATTTTTTATATAAAATCGTACACCCACAAAATTATTTTAAATTATATTTATGGGAATTTTTTCTAATAATATTAATATTTTCACATAATCATAGGACTTTTAGTTGTTTTTGATTAAATATTTTGTTATGGGAAAAATATTAATGAATGAATCAACCAAAATTATATTCGTTTAATTATTATTTTTACCAGCAAATCAGATAGGCTGGAAATTAGTAAAACATAAAATAAACACTCAATTTAATCTTTCAATCTCTTCTCAACGAATTCAAATTTTTAGCAAAGATACTGTAGTATTTTAGTGTTATTTATTCTAGCTTCCTCTATAATGAAAAAGTAAGGGAAGGCCGAGGAGCTCATTTAGAGATAGGTTCATTAAATAGAGAATCCTATTATTAGAGAGACAAGGGTTGTGATCTTCTAAGCTGTTCACTATAAGGAGAGTTTCACAATAGAGGGAGTTAATAATGACTGTATATTTAATTCATTAATTTTTACTTTATTTAATAATTATCATATTTTAGTTAAATTTCTGAATCATCACCGGAAATTTTTGCTTATCACTAGTATTAATATTTAGATGGGAGATGAATTGTAATCATTGATTTTATAAATATTTTTAATTTAATAACATTAAATATTTTATGTGAAATCTATTAATTAATTATTGAAAAATCAATGTCATTATTGAAAAATCACTGTCATTATTGAAAAATCATAATTGAAAAATCACTGTCATGATTAAATTTATTATTTTCAGTAAAATATTTTATTAAACTACTACAAATTTAGTCGACTAATATTTTATAGTAATTAAGCCAATTTTTATTTTGTTTTTAAAATTTAATAAATACTATTTTTACTAGTTATCATAAAAATTAAAAAAATGTTCTTCTATTTTTCTTTTATTATTATTTTGATAATGTTTGATGATATGGTAATATTTTATATTAATTAACAGAGTTACAACGGAATTAAATAGAAATTCGTAACTCAAAAAACCACCGTAATTCTTAACTCATATTTTTGTGCAACTCTGCTACCTTTGATAGAAATTTCTTGAAAATTAAAATATTAAATATAATTATTTTTTAGATAAATTCTTCTACCGTTCCTCCAAATAAAGAAATGACCCACAAACTTTTCCGAAAAGAAATTGAAAATAATCATAAGAAAACAACTGGATATGTTTGTAAGAAATTCCCGGATAATGTTGATTATTGTAATTGTGTTATTAATGGAAAACTACCAACTAATTTTAACTACCCTAATCCGGATTCAGATGATTTTATGAAAATTGCGACGGTATAATAAAAGATGATAAAATTATTTATAAAAAAATAAGGGCCCCTTTGTATTGACTTATATTGTGGTGGGCTTTAAATAGAATAAATATGCAGGACAAAATTTTACTATTATTTAGACTAATATCTAATTAAATTATTAAATGACGAGTAACATTTAATGACAAGTAATTTTTCCCTTGAGATCCTTCTTCTGAACTTCATGGCTTTACACATATCTTGGATAAGATTCAGTTTTCTAATACAGTTGAAGCTCTTTATAGCCCCACTAGGGACCGGCTGACAGGTGAGGGTATAACCGTATTGGGGGTATATCCAAATAGATTTTTGGGGAAAACATTAAGTCGGGACCTTGTTGAAAGAATGGATATAACCGTATTAGGTACAACCCTGTGGGCTATAACGATCTTCAACTGTATATGTATCATTAGAATAAATCTCTAAAAAGTATTATCATAATTTTACTTATCAATTTTAAACTTTAGATGCCAATATGCGGAAATGTATTCTATGATCAAATCAAATTATGCTCTTTGGTTTGTTATGAAATAATTTTAAAAAAATCCGTAAAAGTGTTATAATTTTTTATTAACTTAATTTTATTAATTTAATTTTCCGGAGCAATTCAAAAGTTGAAAAGATAGTTTGCAGAATTTTACCTAATAAAATTTTGAATATATTCATAAAGTTAAAATTGAAAAATTTATGAAATTATTCAATATGAAGAAGCTTATTTATTTTTCAGGCACGATTCTTTGGAGATAAGAAGCCAGACAATGTAGCAAAGGACAATGAGCATAAACGTAAAAATATATTTAAATATTAAAATAAAAGTTCAAATTTAATTCAAAAGAATTTCTTGTGCTTTTGGACGGTTGTGCTACTTGTTCTAAGGGTGGAACCATCACAGGATTGCGTGTTACTCATTTTGAGGAAAGTGGCGGGTTTTTCTCAAGATGCAGTGAAACAAAGGAATATGAGGCATATTATGTCCCTGAACTTAAAATTACAATTCCTGCCAGCAATAAAGTAGACATCCAAACAGCATCGTTCGCTGTCCCCGTAACACTACGTCATCGAGTCTGTAGCAACATCTTTAATACCTATCCAGCTAGTGATAAATATTTGGACATAAAACTTCACATCGAGAACAAGTAATGTTTTTTTAATGAACTATGCTTCTTATTCCGTACCTAAAATCAAACTTTCCCAACGGAACGTGAATGATTTGTTCAATTATGAACTCTTTTTGGTGATACTCATGCCCATAAAAGTATAAAAAATATATGAAAAACATTGAATGACTATATGTATTTAAATTAGAGGCCGGCTCGGTTCGATTTTTTCGGTTGTTAACCGAAAAAGACGAACCGAACCCTCTGGCCGGGCTCTAATTTAAATACTAATAAAGATGACTTTCGAATCACTAGAAAATGCTCTCATTAAATAATTTATCTAATAAAATCTCTTGAATAATAATTAATATAAATTTATTTATTTAGTTGCGGTGGTACCAAGTCAACAAAAATTATAAATTTACCTTCAATTGATATCACATTCTTTAAGGTAAGTATTTGCTTTAAAAATTAATTTTAAAAAATTTTTAAAAATTATGTACTTTCTTCGATATATTTTAATCATATTATTATTATTAAAGGATCGTGTCGCCGAATTTCGTGGATTGTGGATTAATTTGGATAATGGAAAAACTAAGCAATATGCTCGCAAAGGTCATAGCTATAAATTAAATGAGAAATTGGCTGAAACTTGGATGTATCCGCGTGTTGATTGTTGGACAAAGAAGGATGCTTGCAAGTTGAATTAAATGAAAGATTGATAAATATCAATGAAAATAATTTTAAATAAATGTTTTTATTAAATATTAATATTATTTTTATAAGTAAATAAGCTTTTGGGTTTTATATTTTTTCTTATTTTAAACTAGTATAATGGGTACAGTGGGACGATGCATTCGGTTACGCCGGGGGGAGCATTTAAACCCATATTTTTGGAAAAAAATTGTTATGGGTTTTGGAAAGCCCTAATGGGCTTTGGGGCGCGCTTCGCGCGCTGCTAGAAAATTTTTCTTTCAGGATTGTTGCTTCGGGCCTCCGGCCCTCGCCTCACTCACCTCCTTTCAATGCTCCATGTTACGGGATGGATGCAGGTCTCGGGCCTTCGGCCCTCGAACCACACTCATTTACTTCTGCATTACGGGATGGATGCAAATCTCGGGCCTTCGGCCCTCAAACCAACTCATTTGCTTCTGTATTACGGGATGGATGCAGGTCTCGGGCCTTCGGCCCTCGAACCACACTCATCTACTTCTGCATTATGGGATGGATGCAAATCTCGGGCCTTCGGCCCTCGAACCCCACTCATTTACTTCTGCATTATGGGATGGATGCAAATCTCGGGCCTTCGGCCCTCAAACCAACTCATTTGCTTCTGTATTACGGGATGGATGCAAATCTCGGGCCTTCGGCCCTCGAACCCCACTCATTTACTTCTGCATTATGGGATGGATGCAAATCTCGGGCCTTCGGCCCTCGAACCCCACTCATTTACTTCTGCATTATGGGATGGATGCAAATCTCGGGCCTTCGGCCCTCAAACCACACTCACTTACTTCTGCATTATGGGATGGATGCAAATCTCATTTACTTCTGCACTCATTTACTTTCTTCTCGGCCTTCGGCGTTCAAAAATTATAATATTGAGAAAATTTGATAAACGGGGGAGCGTTCAAAAATTTTTACGTAAAAAATGGTTTTTTGGGTTTTGGAAAGCCCTGAAGGGCTTTGGGGCGCGCTTCGCGCGCTGCTAGAAATTTAATACTCTTGGACTGTTGCTTCGGGCCTTCGGCCCTCGCCTCACTCACGTCTCGGGCCTTCGGCCCTCGAACCACATACTTTTATTTCTGCATTATGGGATGGATGCAAATCTCGGGCCTTCGGCCCTCGACCCAAACTTATACTTAAGCGTTCAGATGGTTTTCAGCGTTCAGATGGGTTTTCAGTCTCGGGCCTCCGGCCCTCGACTTCTCGGCCTTCGGCCTCGTAAGTGCGTTCAGATGGGTTTCAGCTTTCAGATGGGTTTCAGCGTTCAGATGGGTTTTCAGTCTCGGGCCTCCGGCCCTCGACTTCTCGGCCTTCGGCCTCGTAAGTGCATTCAGATGGGTTTTCAGTCTCGGGCCTCCGGCCCTCGACTTCTCGGCCTTCGGCCTCGTAAGTGTGTTAAGATGGGTATCAAATAGGTCTCGGGCCTTCGGCCCTCGACTTCTCGGCCTTCGGCCTCGTAATTGAATTAAAAAACGACATTTTGTCACGGTTGTGTGATGCGACAAAATGCCAATATTTTAGAGATCCCCCGTAACTTGTTCAAAGTTGATCCGAAAATTTTACTAAAAATATATTTTGGTCTCAGCACATTAAGAGCTTTCATTTGATGTATCTTTTGGCGACCTTCTATCACTTTTGTGGAAATTCATTTTCCCAACCAAAAATTTTAACCCAAAAATATGCCTAAATTTTCAAAAATTCATATTTTAACTAAAAGTAAACTTTTTGAAACATTTTAAAGCGTCAATAGGTGCAAAATTTTATGTATTATTTTATAAAAATACATTCAATCCCATCCACCTTCGATAACCCCATGAAATTTTCAAAAAACTGAAAATTTTCGATTTTTCAAAAAATCGACCCTAACTAACCCTACCCCTAAGTTTTTTCAACATTTCTATATCTCAAAAAATTTCTAATTTTTTACTCTATATTATAAACTTTATTTCATTCAAATCCGTCAAAAACTCGCAAATTTATGGTCCCTCAAAAATTTTGGAAATTTTTCCAAAAGGGGTCGAAAAATTTTTGAAAAATTTTTTTTTCAAAAAAAGGTCTTATATGGTCAATTCAGACCTGGGAAACACGAATCCGGTGTCAGAATATTTTTTAAAAATTTTCCTTCCGAGTTAGACCCCGAACGACAGTTGAGTACAGAACACATTTTGACCCCTATCTCCCACAGACTCAAATGGACTCCCAACAAAGTATATATTTTTCAGACATTCAAAGGACGCTCTACAAGATAGGATATTTAAACGGAACCGCAATCCACGATTTCAAAATATCGACCCGACCTACGGTCACTTCAACACCTATATCTCCACAAGCACTCATCCCAGACTCAAGTGACCTACTATCGAAACACTCCCAAGATCCATGCCTACAAACATCCCAACACACTCAAACTCTCTCCCTTTCAATAAACCCTCAAAACAATCATTTTGAACACTCAGACTCAAATATCTCACCTCCAGACTCAAGTGACCCTCCCAAAACTAACATCAAAAAACACGCATTATACACCCACATAAATCCCCGAAAACCCCATCCCGCTACGATTCTCTATTAAAAAGTTACACTCACAAAACCATTTGAGTACGGGCCGGACATTTCAGTCTCACGGGGGTTTCTACCCTTCAAGTTCAAAATTTTTCAAAAAATTTTTTTTCTATTAATATCTACTAATCGTGGGCCAGGGCCCAGCAAGCAGAAGTTTTCCTCTATCTCTTCGCACTCAAAAGTTAACACTTTCAGTGCAGCCGTTTCAGTGCGAAGGAGACGTTTTGGTGCGGAGATCATATTTTTCCTGAATGCGCAATAAAAAGTTGCCCCCAAGATCCGCAACTCTCAAAACCGTCCCTGTTCCCGTTCGACTCAAATTAGTTTTTGAATGCGATTTCCCCCCAAAAAATGGACGAATGCGTTATCTTTTTTATTATTATATAAATAAAAATTAATATTTCGGTTTAATATAATTTTACATAAAAATTCTGGAATCAAACGAGCAATAAAAAACAATTCTTAATAAACTTAAAATCTAAATTCACAAAGCATATCGGAGCCTGAGATGTTTAATAAAAGAAAAAGTCACTAATAAATTCTATTTAGACATCTGAGTTCTGACATCTCATATTTTCCGACCCACCCCTGTTTCAAGGATAAAATTAAAAAATGGATAAATTTACTTTTTAAAATTTTATTATTTCCTTTAAAACTTTGAAATCAAAAATTATTAAAAATTATTAACTTTCTTCTTTTTTCACGATTTTCAAATTTTTATTCTCATTTTAATTACATCTGTGAATGAGTGATGCTGGTACTCACAGAGCTAAGGATTTTTATTCCTAGCTTTTTAGCTAAGGATAGGTTATCTGCAGATAAAATAATCTGCAGATAAAATCCGTACTCATAATGCTAGCGATTTTAATCTCTAGCTAAGGATAATTTTATCTGCAGATATTAGCTACAGATAAGCAGCAGATAAAAGAAAAAAATTCTATTTTTTTTTAATTTAAAGGATTTTGAATAAACTTTTTTGATTAAATATTGTTTTTTGATGTTTTATTTAACTTTAAATATTTTTAAATAATATTTTAAATTTTTTGAAGTATTTTAAAAATTTTCCAGCTGGTTGCAAAAGTACTTTCCAATTTTTTTAAAAATTAGGATGGTCTTCACACAAGAAATGATTGATCGTTTAATGGAATTTGTTCATGCAAATAAAGAGGAGCTCTTTCCAGGTTCTAGAAATGCAACATGTAAAACACGTGTGATTATCGAACAAACGTTTGGTAGATGGAAGCGAAGATTTCATGCGCTGCAAAGCCCAATCCGTATTAAATTAGAAAATATTGGAACGTTTATTTTAGCCGCCGCTATTTTACATAATATTGGAATTAAAAGAAAAGTTCCTAATTTTGATGATGAAGTATTAGAGGATATTGAGCAGCCAGAAGAAAATAATGCAAATATTAATTTAAATAATTTTGCATTTCGCGAAATGTTTAATTAATGAAATGTTTAATTTTATGTTTAATTTAAAAAATTTTCTACTCTTTTAAATTAGTAATCATTTTAATGTACATTTTGGATAAAGAATTTTGCTGATTTAGCTTCTCTAATATATTTTAATATCATCTGATTTGGCTAATGAATAATAGAGAAAAATGAGAAAAATTTGAAAAAATGCTATTTATTAAATTAGTCATTCATTTAATAAATTTATTTTATAAATTTATAATATAACAAAGTTTTAATAAATTAAATATTTGACACGCCCATAAAATTAATATAAAATAAATTTTTATTAAGTAAAAAATCATCAAAAAAATCTCCTATTCCTTAACCCCCAAAACTTTTTCAAAAAAAACTTTAAAAATGTTTGCTGAAAATTCTGTTTTAGTAAACAAACTTACCAACAAGTAAGTTTATTTTAAAAAAATATAAATAAATTTTACTTAATTTTTAAATAAATTATTAATTATATAAAATAATTAATAATTTTTTTTATTTTAATAGAAATGAGCCAAAAAAGCCTAACATCAAGCTTGTGGCAAAATTTAATGGAAAAGACCATCTTTCCACTGGGAAATTTATCGCTGGCAAGTTTATTAATTTCTCATTAAATAGTCAAAAAAATTTTGAAGAAAAGCTATAAGCTAATAAATTATAATAATATCGTAAACATTATTTTTGAAAAATTTAGCATTGTTTTTAATTTTTAAAAAATAATACTTTTTTAATCTAGAAAAATTTACGAAAAAGTTCGCAATTAACTTATGGCTGTCCATCGTCTTTATTATGCAAATGGTTACACCAACCTTTGGATCTTATAATTACTGCTCAGGCATTGACTGCACCGAGATTATGAACATGGCTCGGGTTGTATCCAAATGCAACGGGTACTTTATTTAGTGAATTTATTTATATAAGAATAGAATTTTTTTTAAATATAATTTTGAATATTTCTAAAATTTAAATTAAATATTATGATTTTATAAAACTTAATAGTAATAAAAAATTTTGATTAAAAAAGAGAATTTATTTTATAATAACCTAATAATTTAGTTTTTTTAAAAATAAAATAAGAGAAAATAGAAAAATCAACAAAAAATCTAAATAATTAATAAAATTTTCTTAAATACAGTCAACTCTCGATATAACGAACCCGAAGGGACGAAGAAAAAGTTCGTTAAACCGAGAATTTCGTTAAATCGAGAGTCTTTTAAGGGAGAGATCATGGCAAGGGGCCGGAGAAAAGGTTCGTTATTTAGAGTGGTTCGTTAATCGAGGGGTCATATTGAGTGTTGACTTTATTTAAAGGATATTTTTTAAAGATTGTTGATTTGCTACGAGAGTCAATTCACCAATCCCGCATTAATCAGCACGGAACTAAAGCTTCCAATGCTTTATAACATTCGCGCTGTTAAAGGACCTCGTATCTGCCAGTCTTGTATTGAATCCGGAAATTGTAAGACTTATTCTAACGGCAAGGAGATTCAGTGGAACGGCTTTATGCTGTTTTATAATGGAGATTATAAAACAACAGATGTTCTTTTGGACATTGCCGGTCACCGGTTAGATTTTTAATTCTTATAAAAAATGAAATAAAAATTTTGTTTTAATTGCAAATTTATTTAAAAAATTTAAAATTTTATATAATTTTATTTAGAGCTTCCTTTAACATCACAAACGTCACCCCAGCCGAATTTCTCAAAGGATTAAGCCACGATAAATCTATTTTGGGTAATAACAAAAATTGTAAAAATAAATTTAAATAAACCTTATAATTAGATAAACTCCGTGCCTTCTTTAAATCTGATGACTTTTGGAAATCCTTCATCACAGAAGGAATTCGTCTAGAGGAAGTTATTGGATTTGAGGTCCTTGAGAAAGATTTGAAATTTTGGTTACATGATATAGCTTCAGCATCTCGTAGCCACTATGCTAAAAACATCAAACTTGAAAATTGCTTGGAAGTAAGTTTTTAATAAGAAAAAGGAAAAAATCAAAATATTTTATGAAAAATTAAAGTTTGATTTCTTAAAGTTTGAGAGATTCACTTTTCATTGGAAATAAGATTGACTCTCGTTATAACCCAAATCGATATACTACAATAAAAAAAGCTTTCAACACATATAGCTTTGAAAAATTAAGCTGGTTGTAGCCTTAAACAAGCTTAATTTTCTCTTTGACTTACAAAAATTTCAAAATTTTCGCTTATTTTTCCTCCGCTTTCTTATTTCTTCGTATTCCGTCTACTTTTTTTTTTCTTCCGTTTTCTTCCGCTTCTTAAAATACGGAAGGGCCCATCCCTGATTAATTTAGCAAGGTATTTAGGCCGGAGTGAACTTTATCAAAACATATTACAAAACTTAAGAAAAGCATTAAACTTATTAAATCAAAATTCTAATTAACTAAATATTCTTATTATAGTCCCAGTGCAGCTATTATACTGACCCAACCGATTATGATGATTATAGCTGCTAGTAAGCTTTAATATTAATTTATTAATTATTTAAATATAAATATTTAGCTGCGGATTTCCAGTGAGTGAAAAGCCAAAGAGTGCCGTTAAGAATAAACGAGTGAATAGTACAAATAAGTGAGTTAAAGTTTAGAAATAATTTTGTGATGTTCGGGAATCCCGACTTCCGGTGTTTATTTTCCGAATTAAGTCGAAAAATTTATACACTGTCGGATAATTTTGAAATTTTTATAAATTTTTGGCACAATCTATCAAAAATCTGAAATTTTTCACATTTTTTAAAATGTACACCCTATATTTAAGCATTTTTAAAATTCCGGAGACCGTTTCCCAATTCCCGGGTTAAAAATATCCCTTGAAAATTACGTCATTTCATGTATTTTATTTTTATTTTGTTTATATACTAGATGCTGCGATAATTATCATCAATGTATTATCGCTCTTGCTAACTGCACGGACATACATTATGAAAATAACTACATCAAGATCGATAGGTCAAAATACCATCATCAAGAAAATCAACGTAAATTTTTAAATAATTAAGAAATTATTTGATAATTTCAAAGAAGTTTCGAGGAATTTTTCTATAAAAAATTTCCTATATTTTTAAATTTAATAGCCCCCAACCTATACATTGAGCTCCCGAGCCACAAATAAAAAAAAATTTTATTTGGGTATTAATTAAAAATTCTAAATTATCTGCATAGCACCACAGATGATAAGTAAAATAATGTTTGACTTATTTTTACGCTAATTTTTCGTATTTCAGTGCACATGACCATCAAATGCATGGCTGAACGCAATGATTATTGCCAGCAGACGCTCTGCTTATGCGATAGGTAGTCTTTTTTAATAGAATAGGCAAAATAAATAATTTTATTATTATGGGATCTCTCCAGTATTTTGGCCCTATTTTGTCAAAAATAGACCTTTAATGACTGCCACAAATAAATATTTAACACTTTTATTCCAACTGCAGCGTAAGAAATTGTGAATTTACCTTGCTGTCCAAATTCGCTAAAAAGCTAATTTGGAAAAATTATAATTTATTTTTCTTCAGTCTTCCGCATACTTCCATTTTTTATTTTCTTGCGCTTTCATAGACCTTCCGTCTCTGCTTATAAAATGCGGAAGGGCCTATCCCTGTTACCTACACTTATTAATCCAGTCAAATTTCTAAAATTAAAAATATTATGCAACTTAAATTTTTTATAAATTGACATAGTATCTTTTATTTAAAGTACTCTTGCATCTTGTTGGTCTAAAATTCCAGCTCCACAATCGAGTCCAGGTTGCTTTAGCTGCTACCTCGACGATGCAAGGAACTATGTTTCTGGACCAATTAATGAAGTAATTGACATAAGAAGCCGTTATTTGCCAAGAGAATTGGAGCTGTCTCTTCACATTTTTGACGTTCGCGAAGGAAAAGATGTACCAAAAGCCAATGATGCCATCATTTTGGCTGTAATGGATGTTAATTCCGGCATTGATTCCGTTCGCCAATCTCAAATAGAAATGGATAAAATTATTCATGAAACCAGAAATTTGATAAAAGAAGATGCGGAAAATTATGAAAAGTTTTTATCGTCTAACGATGATTTGAGAGCGAAAGCATCCAAATGTAATGTAGAATTTAGATCATTAATGCTTCGCATTGCACCTCATTTGTACATCAATGAACAACTTTTGACCTATGATGCTAGCAAAAGAGTGCTTAATGCAACTAAACATCTTGAAGCCCTTATTCTAAATATGAAAGAAGAAAAGATGGTAAATGGAAAAAAGTGATTTTGAAAATAAATTAGAAATAAATTAAAATTACATAATCCTAATTATTTAATATTATTTTAATTTTTATATATCTCATTTTTATTACTAGTAAATAAATTTAACCTATTTTAACTTATTTATTTCAAATCATGATATCCAGTGGTACTATGGTAAAATGTTTAGTAAATTTTAAAAAATTAGAAAATTTTAATTTTCAACATGTTTTCAAAGAAATGTAAAAATTTTCAAAAAATCTTATGTTTAGGAAAATTTCTAATCTAGATCTTTAGGTTGAAATTTTTATATCCTTAAATTTAATTTAAATACTTTTTAAATAAACTAGAAAATATTAATCATAACTTAAGCTATGATTATAATATATGATTATAAGATATGATTATAATAAATTTATTTATGCGGATCAGGGCTTTGTGCTTAAAAATATGTTATTCTAAATCAGGGCCTCATCGAAGCCTTTGAAAATTTGAATTTTTGTTTACTAGAAAAGATTCAATTGTGAGAGAAATTTAAGAGATTTGAGCAAGAGTTGTTGTCTTGCAGAAGGAATACGTATGAATAAAAATAACCCATTTTCGGGTTGGATGGTGGCACATTCGGTCATGCTCTGGTCTGGGTCCCTTTCCACGATGGTTCTATTCCTTCTCCCCACAACAGAATAACTTTAAAATTATTTTTGTAGCGTAATTTATTTTGAAAATTTTGTCCGGGGGGAAAAAATTGTTGTTAATTATTAAATTTAACAATAATTTATATTTTCCAGTCAAAAACTTACTAAGATAGTAGAATTAGTCAAATAATTCTTATTTTAAAAATGTTTCGTGAAAATATTAATTTCTTAAAATTTTAATTAAAAAAAATATTTTTTCAAAACCTTAAAATATTTTTGGGTATTTTCAGAAAATTTTTCTAAATTGCCAAAATTTTCAAAAAATTTTGGTAAATTTTGCAAAAATTTTTGAAAAATCAGCAAAAATTAATCAAAAAGTCCAAACTAGGTCATAAAACCTAAAAACTATCAAAAATAGTTCAAAATAGGTTACAACCTATTTTAGGTTGAAAATCGCCAAAATAGGTTTTGGCAGGGGTCAATAGGTCACGTCTAAACACATTATTTTTCAAAAATAACAACGGATTTTGGCTTCTCTCATCATAACTAATCCATGAAAAAAATAGGTTGTAACCTAAAAATCCGAGCTCTAATGATAATAAAATAAATACGATTTAAATTTAATGTTTAATTAATTATATTTAAAATATACATATATAGGATTAATATTATTTAAAGTGAATTCTCTCAAAAATTTTCATATTATCTTGATAGGAAATATGAAATCAAAATAATTTTTAAATAGACAATATAAAATACAAGAGAAGTCACATTATTTATATTCAAACAAAAACGCAATCAATTTGGGTTACAAAATTTCTTCCATGCCTTTAGCTACAGTATCAGCATAAATATCAACACCAAGATCACAAATACCAGTCCAGCTTAAAAATCCAGGTTGATTAGCACACCATCGTTTTCCCGCTTCTTTACCATCTTTTTTTACTATTTCAATAAATCTTGCTTTCAATGCAATTTTTATTCGATCCATCTTCTCTTTATCTTCAGGAGTCATAGCTAACTTCTTAAAATCAAAGTCAAACTTCCAGTATTTGCCTGCCCTTCTTGTTGCCCTGCATAATTTCTCTGCCATTTTCACTCCTAATTCTGAAAATGGCAGAGAAATTTCAGAGAAATTTTTTTTTTTTTTAAAATGGCAGAGAAATTTCAATTTTTTTTTATTGATTGTTAACTCAGCATCTTCTAAAATTATAAAAAGAGAATTAAATTCAATTTAATAAAGTGTTTCACAATCATGGATACCAGGACTCTATCAGTAAAGATTGTGATAAATTTACTATCATAAACTGGGATTTTAGTCTAACATTTTTAAAAATAAATAGCTATCTTATTGTTGAAGCTTTGCTCAAATTTTGTTTGAAAAAATCTGATCAATTTTGGAAAAAATCAAATTTTTCTAATAGCTCATTTTTCGAATTATTTGATCAAAGCTTTGAATTTGGCATTTGGCCGGTCTCTAGTAATTAAGTAAATATGAGAAGACGAAAAAATTAATTTGATTTTTTCTCATTTAATTTTATAATTATTTTACCTTGAGAAAAGTCGACTTCATAAGTACAGTATGATTCGATCTCAATATCATCTTCGATCTTTTTTAATCGTGTATCAATTTCTTCCCTCCATTTGGAAAGGTTTTTAAATTGCACAACAAGAAAATCCTGTCTTTTTTCCAAATATTCCAACTTCTCGTCCTTAGCTTTACTGTCATTTTTCCACAACTCTCTATCTTTATTATGTTCACATTTAATCTTGGCAAACTAAAATTTCTTAATTATTTATTTTAATATATTGATTTAAAATTTTAAATCAATTGTTGCTAAAATATATTCAGATACTATTAGAATTATAACTTATAATTATTTAATCTTTAAATTTAAGTTCAAAATCACATGTAATTTATTTAAATTCTACCTCGTCCAAAATAAATGCAGATCTTTCATTATCACTTTTTTTATTCAATTCTTGATCTATTTTTAATTTGTAAACATCATAATTCACTTTATTCATGTCAACTTTCAGGCGACCATCAATACACTTCCTGTTTAAAGAAATTTCTAAAATAATTTATTTTTATCATTTTGATTTTTCAATTGGGTTAAGTTTTATATTTTAAAATTTTGAAATCGCCTTTTTTTCTTATAATTTCAATGTAAATTTATCTATTATTTCATTTTCTAACTTTGGCCCGGTCATTAAACATAATTAATGATTTTGTTTTTAGCATTTTTATTGAAACGATAGTTATTATCTTTTGTTTGATTTTTCAAATTTAATAATTGGCGGATATATTATGAAGTGGGGAAATGGGAGAAGATGAAGAAGAATGGGACATTATTTATGTTGTGATTAATAGTAATTTGTTAAAATTATAAAAACTGTCATATGAGAGAAAATATACGGTATTTAGAAAGTTCTTTTCTGATAAAGTTTTCTTACTTTTGTATTTTATCGCGTAACTAAATTTGCTATAATATTAGTTTAAGATAAATAGTTTAAATCTTTGCTGTTTTTAAAATTTTTACAATTTTAGAATTAAAAATCAATTTAGGAATTTGCTATAATTTTTAATGGATCTAAAATTTTCAAAACAAATCGAAAAAGTTTAAAATAGCAACCCAATATCTAAGCAATAAACAAACAATGACGAAGAAAGTAATTATTTAAAACTAATCTAGTTATTTTGGGAGAAATTTTTATGACGTTTATTTGCTACAATATCCAAGTGAAACTATTACAATGTTAAAAGTTTTTAGCACAAATATTTTTTATGGATTATCCATTTCAAAGAATGCTTATAAGTGATTTGGACAAATGTACTAACGGCATTCAAACCAATTCTGCCATAACAGCAACAATAGCTACTCCAACAACGATGAAATTAATTCCAAGTATTCCGGCAATTACTTAAATTTACTAACTTATATATTAAAAATAATAACTGAAAGGAATGAACTTTCCAGGAAGTAAAAAATTTAATTTTCTTCAGAATTCAGTCAAAATTTAAAGAAAAATTTTGCCCAATTTTCAGGCCAAATATTTATGAAATAGAAAAACCATCTTGCCTTGGGAATTAGTATCCGTTTTATCAACTTTTAATGTTATATTTGTGTTGGGACTTTTTGGAATTTGTGTTTTAGAGGTTGTTAAATTAGTGGGCGAAATAATAGTCTTATTCAAAAATGTTGTTTTAGTGGTTGTAGATATGATTGGTAAAGATAGTGAATAATTGCGTACAAGTCTACCGTTAACACATTGCCTTTTTATTGAAAGAATTCAATTAATGAATTTGTACGTTAATTACTAGAGCTCGGAATTTTAGATTACAACCTATTTTTACATGAGTCAATTATTATGAGAGAAGTTAATTCTTTTTTATTAGAATCAGGAGAACATTTAGGAGAATATTTACAATTTTTGAATAGGTATGTTTCTAAATTTATTATTTTTATTGTAAACTTTGAAAGAGTGGAATTATTTCATTTTTTTAACTTCATTATTTGAAGAAATTTTTTACAAGAAAATATAAATTATTTGGCAATTGTAATAATTTTTTGCTTTTTAGCCTCCTATGTCGAATTTTTGCACTATGTTTACGAATATATTTTAACGTGCTTAAACTTAAAAACCCGAGATCTATTAATTTGTTATTTTTTAAGATTATGCGATTATTAGAGATAGATGATAGAAATTAAGATATTTGATGACACATATGTTTTCGTTAGAGCTAATGAATTTAAATTTCATTATTATAATATTTAGATGTAAAATTGTTTTAAATACAGTATAAAGTTGTTCCAAAAATATTATTCAATAAATTCATTTCTTTATGCATTTTAATTCATTTTAATTTCAATTAAAGTGCATAATGAATTAAATGCATTTTTTAATTCATTAACTTTTTATTTTTAACTTTAATTAAATCGCTAATAAAATTGATAAACCTACATTTTACAGTAACTGAAAATTTTATTAGTACTGTAAGAAGCAATGCTACGAACGTTCACTGCCCAATATTTGTTGTTTGATGGGTATTTACGAACTTCATTGCCATATGTATTTAGCAGTTCATGAAAGTGACTAGTATAAATTAGTTTTATAAATTATTTTTTATGAATTTATTATTTAAATTAGTTTATTATTTATAAATTATTAAATTGATACATATAGCCAGTTTCATGAAAAGAATTTTTAAATAATTGGCAGCACCTGAAATAAATAGATGAATAATTATACATATTGTTCATAATAATTATTTAAACTGTTTATACCCAAAAATATTGGCATTTAATTGATAAAAATTGAAAATAACTATCTAATTATTTATAATATTAGTTCATGTTTTTTAATAAAAATTAAATATTCAAACTGTAAATACTTACAATCCCATCCCTTCATCGTATGCCTCAAAATCAAGTGAACAACTAAAAATATTTTTAAATATTTTATCAATACATATTTTCTGGGTTTTCTGTTGTGGATTATTTTTGGACTAACCCAGTTTAGGAAAGCACGGAAAAATTTAGAGATTAACCCAGAACTCTTGACCAGACTTCATTCATGTTTTTCTGTTTTTATTATATACATATAGTGGTGAAAAAAAAAAGGTTTGATTAAATTGTTTAAATTTAAAATTTTAAAAGTCGAAAAATCTATAATCTCAAGAATTTTTTACGATTTATTTAATTTATTAAATTTACTTACAGTGGGTAGTGAAAATTTTCAAAGATACAGTTGTATGTTTTTTTATCAATACAAATTTCACTTTTATTTTTTGCTTTTAATTGTTCTCCTTTTTCAAAAATAAACAGATGTGCTTCACGACTAAATTTAGTAAAATTTTTAATAAAATTTAGGTATGTATTATATAAAATTGTTTAAATTATTTTTTTCAATGGCAAGATTTAACCTTTCATTCTGACCTGCATCTCTGTTACGGTGTTCTAAATTTGTTTATTTCAGATTATTTTTTACTAATCAAAATAAAAATTTAATATAAATGGAATTACCATAATAGTAGTTTTGTTCAAAATCCAGAGTTATATTAATGCTACTTTTATCTAAATTTAATAAATTATTTGTTATAGCTCTGGTTGGGCGAGCTCCTGTCTCAAACGATTCCCATCAGGGATGGGCGAAATTTCGTTTCGTTTCGCTCTTTCGTGCCCTTTTTTCCATTTCGTTTCGTTTCGGAACGAAACAAAATATTTTTTATTTCGTTTCGTTTCGGAACGAAACAAAATATTTTTTATTTCGTTTCGTTTCGCTCTTTCGTGCCCTTTTTTCCATTTCGTTTCGTTTCGGAACGAAACAAAATATTTTTTATTTCGTTTCGTTTCGCTCCGAAATAGCCGAATTTTTGGACGAAACGAAATGAAAATACACCCCTAATTTATTGCATTTTTTGTAGTTTTATTGAGATATTTATAGAATAAATTTTTTGAATTTGCAAAAACATTTTGCCAAAAATGTATATTTTACTTATAAACTAGTACAAAGGATATATGGGGACGATGTTGGTCAGGGGACGTTCTGTGTAAAATGCGCCGGGGGGAGCATTCAAAACGGTATTTTTGGAAAAAAGTGTTCAGGGTTGTGGAAAGCCTGCGGCTTTAAACTGGGCCTAGGAGAATTTTAGTGATCAATTACAATCTTTTCTAGTAATATTTTTATACTCAGCTCATTGAAAAAAAACCCACCGGTTTGGCTGTTACTTGCAAGGATATTGTGGGTTGTCCCGAGGCGGGGGCCTCCGGCCCCCAAACATACCGGTTTGACGGTTACTTGGGTGCAAGGATATTGTGGGTTGTCTCAAGGAGTTTGGGGGCCTCCGGCCCCCAAACCCACCGGTTTGGCATATTGTGTGTTGTCCCGAGGCGTTTGGGGGCCTCCGGCCCCCAAACCCACCGGTTTGACGGTTAATTGAGTGCGAGGATATTGAGGGTTGTCACAAGGCGTTTGGGGGCCTCCGGCCCCCAAACGCACCGGTTTGACGGTTACTTGGTGCAAGGATATTGTGGGTTGTCCCAAGGCGTTTGGGGGCCTCCGGCCCCCAAACCCACCGTTTTGACGGTTAATTGGGTGCGAGGATATTGAGGGTTGTCACAAGGCGTTTGGGGGCCTCAGGCCCCCAAACGCACCGGTTTGACGGTTACTTGGTGCAAGGATATTGTGGGTTGTCCCAAGGCGTTTGGGGGCCTCCGGCCCCCAAACCCACCGGTTTGGCGGTTACTTGGGCGCGAGGATATTGTGGGTTGTCCCAAGGCGTTTGGGGGCCTCCGGCCCCCAAACTTCTTCGGAGTGTGAGCGTCTCTTTTCTTCTGCAAATTTTGTTTTGGATGAGCGACGTATGAGACTTTCAGGCGAAAACTTGGAACAACAACTTTATTTACATCACAATTTGCTTATTTATGATTTTAATTATGATTGAGAAATTATTTTAAATAAAAAAATAACTTTTTTTCAATTTTTATTTTATTTCGTTGATTTCGTTTCGCTTCGCCCGAAATAGGTTTATTTCGTTTCGTTTCGCTCCGAAACGAAATACAGATTTATTTTTTTCGTTTCGAATCGAAATAAAAAATTTTTTTATTTCGCCCATCCCTGATTCCCATCTTTATTGGGACCGTATTTAAAATTCGACCTAGTATAGATCGAGTACTTTTACTATTTTCTCAACTTTTTTATAATAAAGATTAAAGAAAGGTTGTACAAGATCGTATAAACGAACGGTAAACGATTGGTGGCAAAATTATTAAACGAAATGATAAACGGGTGTCAACTAACTGCATATAAGAAAAACTATTCCATAAACGGCATTCAATACAACCACAATGATCCCTTTTTTAGAATAAACTTTGCTTAAGAGGAAGACTTTTTTATTGAAAATTAGCAAAATTTTTATACTTTTGGATTGACAATTTTAAAAAAAAATAGTCAATAAGGAATAAACTCTTTGTTTTTTCAAAATTTAACAAATTAACGGTCTTGTGCAACCCTACTTTAAAGTGTCAATTTTTGATCAAATATTGGTTCAAAAAATCGTATTACATAATTATAAACGTTACCAAATGCTAGAGCACCTAAATCACCAGTATATCTAAAATTGCAATTGTAATCGCATGTGTAATATGGCAAATTGGCGCACCATGATTCGCAATTAGGGCATGGATATACTTCCTATAAATATTTTTTGTTTTATAATTTATTTATAATTATTACTATATGTAAATTGTAAGGTTTTATTAATTTCACAGCAAACAAGCTGTTGATAAAAATCAGCTTAATTACAATTACAATATTCATAACAGTAGCCATTTTCTTTAAATAAAAATATATTTTAAATATATATTTTCAATTATTATCATTTTATTATAATATTATTTTATTTCACGCCCAACAAAATTTAAAAAAATTTAAAAAAAATTATCCTAGAGTTAATTAAAATAAATCATTAAAATTATTCATTTTAATTAAAATTTTCATATTTAAAACAAAAAATAAATATGGATAAATATTTTTATTTATTTTTAAGCTTTATTTACTTACAGTCATTGAACTGACTTCTTCGTTCTTTCGTTCCTTACACGTCCGATATGTTTGAATGGTATGAGAGTTTGAAAGGATCAAATTTATTTCTAAATCCCAATTATTTATCCTATATAATTATTTTCAAATTTTAGCCTAATACAGAGTTTAAGCTTATCCGTTAAGGAAAGAACATTTGAAATCCAAAATTTGTAGAGATTTTGTCCAAAATGTATCAAAATAGGAAAAAATATGCAAAAAGAGTTTTTCAATGGACAAAAATACGTGCGCGATTTTTGAGGACCCGACTTTGAGGATAATCACCATTAAAATATCATAAATTCATTGATAAACTTGATATACAAATGGATTAACTTTCATAAAACCAGGCTAATAATTATCTATAAAATGATACAAAATTTGATCGGCAAAATAATAAAGTGTTACTGTCTAAGAATTAATGCATTTGCCGAGATTTTGCCATAACATTTACAAAAATTGACCGATTTTGATGAATTTATTTTATAATTAACTTAATTTTAGCTTTATTTTTCCAAAAAATTATTTACAAACATTACAAAAAAAGTTAGACTTAATATCTTCAAGTGACGGGACCTCAAAACTATTGTTTAAAATCCTGTTTTAATAGTTTTTTTGTGACTACTTAGAAGATACTGAAACGGTGATTATGGATAACTTCAAAAGCTAATTATAAAAATAATGATTAAGTTGATAAAAAATAAAGATCGAAAGAAAAATTAAAAAATTAGATTTAAAAGGATTTTTTAATTCATACATAAAATGAAAGAAATTAAAACTTGCAATTATTTCAGAAAATATTTTAATATTACCAAATCAAACAATGATTGAATAAAAATTTAAAATTTTGGAAGAAGGAAAAAATTATAACAAAAAATATGTAGACAAATAGAAAACCTCAAAAAATTAGAAAATATGAAAAATGAAGATATTTTGATAGATTACAAAATCAATTTTAGAAATAATACTACAAACAAGTTAAGATTTTTAAAATTTTGTCCATTTGTTTTAAAAATTTCCAAACATTTTCCAATCCAAAAATTGCAAGAGAGATAAAAAATATAGATATAATGGTCAAACAGAAATTTTTATTTAAATATTCTCCAAAACTTAAATAAAAATATTTTTTCTTCATCACAAATTTTTTGAACTGAAAATTCGTATAAAATTTTAGATCCTTTCAAACTCCAATTTTTTACTAAAGGCTGTTATAAAACAAGAGGCTGGGTTGGTTACAAGTGACAAAAGTTGTGAAGAAAGGTTGGATGGTTGATATGGTTGAAAAAACAAAATTTTATTTAAATTTAAAAAAAAATAAAATAAACTTACTTTTAAAAAGAAAATTGTTTAAAATTGGTTAAAGTTGGTTATATAAAATAAAAAAATTTTTAATGAGAGTTTATTTTAATTTTCTAATCACTTTTATATTAATTATAATTTTATGGGCGTGTTAATAAAATAAATATTTAATTTTTTAATAAAAAAATTATTTAATGAATGAATCATTTAAGTTTAAACAATTTATTTTATATTTTCTATTTATTTTTCTATAATTTTAATAACATCTGGTTTAACTGATTAGATAAAAATGTTAGGTTGAATAAATAAACGGAAGCCTGACAAAAAATTAAATTTGAAAAATTAAAAAATTAAAAATTTTAATTAATTAATGTTCATTACTTTTTTCTTAGAAAAAATAAAAAAAGATAATAAATACAGTATATTCACTCATTCTTTTGAGGAAAATTGAAATTGAGCTTCAACTTCAATAATTTTTATTAAATATACTTTTAAAGAAAATCGTTATTTTTTGAGAGAAAAGAAAACTATAAACCCTTTTAAAAGATATTTATTTTATTAACTTTTAAAAAAGTTTAACACTGAAAATTTTAATTTAGATAGAGTAGATTTCACTGATATTTATCAGTTTAATCAGTATTATTTCAATCTTAAATATATTAAATTTATATAATTTACCTATCTTGGTTTTTACGAATTTGTTGAAAATAAAAATTTATTAGAAACAAATATTCCTTCAATCATTTTTAATGTGCTTAAGAAATCAATTTGTTTACTCTGTTATTAATTTAACTTTTTGTCAGTTTTTACTCTTGGCTTTTATCTAATTTTTTTATTAAAAACAAATCCATTATTAGGTAATTTATTTGCCTAATTTTAATTTTATTTTCTTTTATATTTTTTATACAGGGTGCGGCAAATTTACAGGTGCGGCAAAACCTAATTTAATATTAATCTCTTAATTGAATTCAATATATCTCATCTTTCCTTTAAATGGTGAATAATTTAAAAAAAGAAAATTTTTTAAATAAAATTCCTATAATTATCATATTATTTAATCTTCTAAATAAAAAATCACTAAAAGCGAAGTCAGATGATTTTTACTTAAAATAATTTATTATTGATTGATATTTTATAAATGAAAACGTTTAAAGCAAAAAATGAGAGATGAATAAATTGAAGATGCAAAACTTTCTAAAATCCGAGTTGCACATTTTATTGAGTTACGAATTTCGATTACGAAAAAATCGGCAAAAATTACGGCACCAAAAATTTCAAAATTACGAAGATTTTTATTTATCTTTTAAATTAAATTTCCACTTTATTACACAAAGAAACGAATTCCTATTATTTTTTCTGTTAAATTTATCAATTAATTTAATATAAATTTAAAAAATTGATCTGTAAAAATTATCTTTTAGAAATGAATATAAAATTAGATGCAATATAATAATATAATTAAACAATTAAATAAAGATATTTTTTTAATATTTATTAAAAATTCAAACAATTAAAATTAATAATCAATATGAAATAAAAGATTAAATGAGTTTATTTAAAAATAAAATTTGAAGTAATTGAGATGAAAGAATATGTAAATTCAATAATTTTATGTAGACGAGTGCAAGAATTTTGATTATTTATTGCGGTATTTCACTTTGTCCGATAATGTTGAACTTTTTAATTCCTCTATATTTATTTTCTCTAAAGTATATTTCGTTCAAGAAACTTACAAAAATTGTTCTAAAATTTTTTTCTAAAATATTTTAATTAAATCCAAAGCTGGTTTATTGAGTTTCGAAAGTTTCAGTAATATTTTCTAATTTAGAACCTTCCAGTCTTTTCTTTAATAAGTCAAAAGTTTCTTAAGGCAACAATAGTTATTAAATTTTTAATTTTAAACTTTATTAAATTTTTAAAATATTTAAATAAACCTTTACTTTTATTTTTTGATTTCATCATTACATTTCTTATAAATTTAAAATTCAAATTTAAAAGAACAATTGTTGTTCAATAAACAATAAAAAATATTTTGTTTTTTAAGAAGTGGTGATGAATCAAATTTATGTGTTTTTCCACCTATTGTTGATGAAATAATTGATGTTCTTTTAATATTTTCAACATTTTTAGGAAGACGTTGATAATTATTTTTTCTAGTTTGTTCAAGTTGTCAAGGCACATAATTAATATTTTGTTGATTATTTAATGAACGAGGGTGATATTGCTTTTTGGTATTCACTTGGGTAATGATGCTCTAAAAATAAATTTTCAATTTTAATTTGGTTTTCTAATTAGAATACATATTGGGATTTCCCCGTGGCAAAATAATTTAAAATCCTTCAAGGTGAAAGGATTTCAGTCACAACGGTTGAGTGTGTCCTTGGAAGTTTATGGATCAAGAAAATTCTGTTAAGAGAATACCCACAACTATTAAACAATTTAAAGGATTAAATTTTATTATTAAATTCAAAAAGTGTCATACAATGTCTACGACGTCAATTTAGAGGAACAATTGTTTCGTTCTTTTAAATATTGGCAAATTTTGGGTTGTTTCCTTTATAAAAGCCGAAATTGGTAGTAGTTCCGACTAGATATGTTTTTGTCATTTTTCAGTAATTAGATTAATAATATTTAATGTTCTTTGCCTTTTCATTTGGATTTAATTTTACAAATATATATAATTAAATTAGAATTTTATTTTTTCTTTAAATATTTTAAACCAAAATATAGGTATAGGTATTCAAAAAACTTATTTAAAAATAAACTAACATTTTCTAAAGTCAATATTTCTTTATTTAGGTTATTGAGAATCATTTTATAATTAACAAGAAGCTCTTGGTAGTTCTCATAAAAATATTTTAAATTTTTTTGTATATTTTACTTAACAACTTCAGCCAATTCCTCAGATTCCTACAGATTTTTGTTAAAATTACATTTTCTGAAAAAATATTTTTATTAGTATCAGAAATAAAAATTAAATATTTAAAAATTTAGATAAAAATTTGTTCCTTTTATAAACATTTTTAGCCAAAATAAATTTTGATGATTGGGCATGAGAAATGGTTGTAAAAATTATTTTTAATATTAAAATTAGGGTTGAGCGGGATCGGGATCCCGACCGAAAATCGGGATCGGGATTTGAGAATTGCAATACCGATCCCGAACCCGATCCCGACTCGGGATCGGGACTGGCTTAAATCGGGATCGGGATTTTCCTATTTTTTAAAATCCCGAATCCCGATCCCGGCTCGGGATCGGGATTTAATTATCGGGATCGGGATTTTCACTAAAATTCTTAAAAAATCAAATAATTTTCACTAGAAATATTAAAAATCGCTTTTTTTTGTTAAAGAGTAAACCGAGAGAGAAAAATTGAGTATGTTTTGGTCAAGTCCATTTAATGAGGAGATCTGATATAATTTTAGATCAGTTAATTTAAACATGTTCCATTAACAAGTTTTCCATTTTAAACATGTTTCCATTTGGAAATTAAACATGTTTCCAAATCGCCTTTTAGCGCCGCAGGCGAAAATTTTGAAATTTTACTGAGCCAATGGCTAGAAAAATCAATTTCCAAATTAAAAAAAAACAACATAGTTGGACAATATAGTTGGAAGATATTTGAAAAATATCTCAAAAGTTAAGCATTGGGGGTAAAAAGGTAAAAAGTCGGGATCGGGATTTGAGAGCTAATCCCAATACCGATCCCGATCCCGACACGGGATCGGGATCAGGGAAAACCGGGATCGGTTATTTTTTTTCGGGATCGGGATCGGCAAAAATCGGGATCGGGATTCAGAAAAGTCGGGATAATCCCGCCCGATCCTTATCGGGATCCCGATCCCGATCGGGATCCCGATCCCGCTCAACCCTAATTAAAATCGTACAATTGCGCCACTAAATATGTAGTAAAAATTAGCACTAAATTTTTCAAAATCATAAAATCTTCATTCTAGTGGTTTTTGATTAAATATTTAAGTATTTATGCGATAAACATTAGTTGATTTGTTTAAATAATAATTTTGGAAATTTACAATTTTTGCTAATATTAAGTATATTAATTTGAGATAGTAAAGTATCGTAATACCAACGGTATTTTTATTTATTTTATAAAGAAAAATTCAGTTATAAATGATATTTTTCATTATATTTTACTTTTTACAGAACGTATGAACCTGATATGAAATCGGACCTATGAAATTTTGGAGTTAACGGTATTTATCGTTATCGAAATCTGATCTTTACTATTAACTTTTGAGTATTATTGAATCAAAAATTTATTATTTCAAATTTTAAATAGTTTATCTAGTTTTGAGAAGATTCTTGCACCTTGGCCTTTTTTATAAGATTTAAAATATGGTTATCATCTAGGTATTTTCAATCTCAAATTAAATTTTCGAGTTTCATGTAACTTAAAATAATCGGCTCGAAACACGAACTAAAGCATTTTAATGGCATATCCATCTTTAAACTTTGAAACGTTAAAATCAACTTACTATATCTTACTTTAATTTTCTGTATATTATTAATCATCAATTTCCTGTTTAGGTATTTTTACAAAATTAATTCTATAAAATAATTTAATGCTGTGTGGTCTTAATTTGAAATTTTTTTTCTATCCCCATGCTTACTCATATTTAATAAAAAAATTAATACGGATTAGCAAAATGGATAGATTAAATGATTAAACTGTGGTTTAATATGGACGATGGAAAATCTAAACAATGCGAATGAAAGGAAATTACTTGAAGTTGGCAGGAAATTGGATGTACCCAAGTGTTGATTGTTGGAGAAAGAAGGTTGAATTAAATGAAAAAAATTATGAAATTAAAGAAAATAATTTTAAATAAATGATTTTTATAATAAATATTATTTTTATATTAAATAACTTCTATGTTAATGTATTTTTTCTTTTATTTTAAATAAAAATTAATAATTCTATATAAAATAATTTTATATAAGAGTTCGCAATCTAATGCCAGGGTTTTCGCGGGATAAGATCAAGCTTTGGTTTTTCTAAAAACATCGAGTCCGGTTTCGGCAGGAATTTAAGCCTACAATTTTCTTCACTTTTTTTTATTTTGTAAAAAGTTTGAATGAGAAAGTAAAAAGAGAAAATATTTGAGAAATCTTTATAATTATTTTCATCAGATATTTATTGGACATTTTATGTAAGAATCGTTTATTTATAAAAAAACTTTAGATAACCAACAAATACGTATGAGTAACAAAATTTTAAAAATTAGTTAATTGTAAGACAAATGATAAGTTAAATATTTAAAATTTTTAAAGCTCATGTAGCCAGACCATTATTTTATAAAGAATCATATAATCATCTCTTCGTTAATTAAAAATTATTGTTTTCGTTTGATTTTCTTTGCAGGAGAAGTGAATGGAGTAATCAACTCATTACTGTTTTCTTCCTCCAAAATCTAAATAATGTTACAAAAATGTAAAATTAACAAAAAAGTAGATCGCCCTCTGCTAATCGCCCTCTCTGAGCTTGAGTATGTGGAAAAACTTTTTGAAATTGGGATATCCCTTATAAGACATTCAGTAAATAAGTAAACATACATCCAAGCCAACATCTCCGATTTGTTGATCCAAATTAATGTCATCATTGAAAACCAAAGTCCGGCAACTCACGACTTGTGCTAGGAAAATTTATAGAAGGCTCATTAATAAGTCTGTTGATTCTCTTTATCCTTGAAATTGGTAGATTATTTTTATTAAAATTTTCTAAAAGTGAACCTCTTCCGGATTGTTGTTTTTGCAAATTTGTAGAACCTCCTAATCCACGTGGACAAGCTAAATATAAAAAAATATTTTTTAAATGAAATGATCTTTAAAAAGTAGAAATATTTATATTTGTGTTTTTGTCATTTAAAAATTTTTTTTTTCATTTTGTAAAATTTTAGAATGCCTTTCTAATGCCTTTTTTAATTTCCAATATTTTTGTTTTTACAATTTTATCAAAGAATTTTAATGATTAAAAAAATTAAAACAGGCGCTATAAAACTTAAAAAATGAAACAAAAAATAAATTTAATTCCATAAAAATAGAAAATATTTTTACCAAAATTTTGTTGCACTGGAACAGACGGAATATTTTGTAAAGAAACACCAACATCTCTTTCATTCCACTCAGACCACACCCCTATAGCATAATTGGAAGGAGGTTGTTGACCTCCAATATTTAATATATTCTGTTTTATTGGTTGAAGGTTTTCCTGGCTCTTGAAATTAATAAAAAAAAATTAAGAAATATATAATTGCTACTTTGTTTGCCTCTAATGCCACAAAATCACAAAAACTGCTGCCACCTTGACAAACTAAATATTAAAAATATTTAAATAAAAAATAGAATTTTTAGAAAAGAACTCAAAAATTATTTTAAACTTTTAATTTTCCCAACCTTTTTAAGGACCAAAAAATATTACAAGATTAAAAAAAATGAAAAAAATATTTACCCAATTGATTGGAAAGCTGTTGAGATGCAACATCTTGACGTAAAACTGCGTTTCCTCCCTCCATACTATTATAACCACTGCCAAATTGAGGTTGTTGGCTTCCGGATTGCTTGTTGAGCGGCTGTAGAGGTATATAGCTGCCACTGAGATTAAATTTGTCAGTATTTGTTTTCTCTGTTAAATAAATTCATTCCTGAAGTGGAAGTTCCAAAGGTCTTGGTAGCTTGTGAACCCTGGAAAAATTAAAATTATTAAAGAAATATGGAGAAAGACAAAAAAATTTTCCAAGCAAATCATTAAAAGAAAATTTGATGGAGAAAAAAAAAGCTAAAAAAATAGAAAAAAAAGCTTAAGAACTCTGAGCCAAAAATCAAAATAAAATTCATTAAATTTGTAAAATAAACCTTATTTCCTGTAAGTCTATATTGTGGATGATCCGAAGCCAAATGACGAGACCAGTTAGCTTCCTGTACACTTTTTAAACATCCATCAATGTCACAAATTCCACTAGCAGGACAACTAACAAGACATTTAGCCCTCTGCTTTTTTTGAATGTTGGCTGAATT
>ABLG01000750.1:0-41101 GCA_000172435.1 Meloidogyne hapla
AAAAGAGAAAAAAAAAAAAAAAAAAAAAAAAAAAAAAAAAAGGCGCCTTCCACTTTTCCCTCAGCACGGCACCTCCCCTCTGCTGCTGCTGGTCGACTCTAGAGGCTCCCATATATACTGGTTTTGAATTCAACACATGGAAATAAAATATTTTTGGAACATCCCAATAAAATTGAAGTTTTAATTAATTCAGATAATCAAATCGGAAAGGGAGGCTTAAACAAAGTTCGAATTGAGAAACCCGGATTAATTTAATATTTATGAGGCGTCCAAATTAAATTTGGACTGAATTTGGAAGTCGACATGTATATCTAGTAACACACAAAACTGAGTCTAGTACTAATTACTCCGAAACCCCACGGCCCTGGATAATGCATTAGTACTCTTTGGTTTTTTGCTTAAATTTATGAAAATTAATTTGTAGCGCCTGGCATTTTAGGTTTTAGTTATTTTTTGAGAACCTTTTTGATGAACATGTCAAAAAACACTTTTTACCTACTTATCGAATTATTAGAGCTGAAAAAACCTACTTCGGTTTTCGGACCTAAAACCTATTTTTAACCTATTTTAGGTTTTATTTTTCATGAAATTTTGAACATTTTAGGTCAATTTTGACTAAATTTACATTTTTAGAACTTAGTTTAGGTTTTTTAGAAAATTTTGGGAAAATCTTGTTAAAATTAATATAAAAAATTTTTCTAAAATTTGTTTAAGAAAAACTACCATGTGATAACATAGTTAATTTTCTCCTATTTGACTAAATTTATTTTTCTATTGAAAAATTTAAACACTTAATGCCACTGGTTTTATATAATTTATATTTTATTAATAAGGTTTATCATGCATATTGGCTAGACAATTCATGTGTAGTTTTTAAAGAAATGGATGCTACGAGTACTACGATACTAGAAGCCGCTTTAAGGGAAATTAAAATTGATAATTATTTTAATGAACTCCAGGATCAAAATGAAAGAAATCGTATTATTAAGATGCATGCATAGTATGTTTTTTCATTCAGTAAATTAAAAATGAAAGAAAAGATTATTAGAAAACTTCATTAAATGTTTCTTATAATTTTTTAAACAAACCCCTTTTAAAATTATTTATAAATATATATAAGTCAAAAATCAGAAAAATATATTTATTACATTGTTATGGAGTTAGGTATTCAGAATTTGAAAGAATATTTTAAGAAAATTACTAAAGGTGTTTATAGTCCCAGCGAAAATGAAGATATTCTTAAAAATATCCTTAGATGCGCTGCCAAAGCAATTGAGCAATTCAATAAACGTAAATATTTAAAAATAATTTAAATTGTAAATTTAAATTATTAATTTAAGATGCAATTCATGATGATATTAAATCAAGAAATTTTGTAATCACTGATGAAAATGATTTAAATTCAATTAAATTGATCGATTTTAATTTGTCTAAACTTATAGATGTAAGAAAAATAATAATAAAATTTTATGCAAACTTTTAAGCAAAATACTACTACCGTCTTCACCGCTGATATAAGAGGATTTTGTTTTATGATTCGTTCTTTGATTGGAAATAGTTTTAATCACAATCAGAATGGAATCTTTGAACGTATTTATAATGTAATTATTAATGCGTAAATTACAGAATTTTTTTGATTATTAAATTATTTAATATTTATGACATAAACAATTAAAACAAATCTTTAATAAATTTTATTTTAAAATTTCAGGGTCGTAAAGATATTTCGAGTATGACAGCTATTATCAAATTTTTGGATGGTGAATGCGATGGTTTTAACTATGAGCGTGGTTATCTGAACGAGGACAGAATATGGTGTGAGTATTTGAATGACAATTAGTATGAGAAAAAGTCAAACTAAAGAAACTTTATTTCTTATTTTATAATTATATTTTAAATTCCACTTTTTTAAATTAGTATTTTAGTAAAACAATAGATAAAAAGGTATCCTTAATAGTAGAGTTGCACGACATCGAGATTTCAGGAGAAAACCGCGACCGAGATCGGCCGAGACTGATAAACCCGAGAGTGAGACCGAGACCCAACTTTTGAGCTGAGATCGAGATAACCGAGATTTTTTTTTTATTTTTTAAAATACGGTGTAAATCTAAATTTTTTCGAAATAACTCAAATTAATTTAAAATTAATAAAAAATCTCTTCATTATTAATGAAATAAATTTTTAATCTATTTTCAAAATATTTTATTTCATATCAATAAGACAATTTAATAAAGTTTCTTTATAATATTTCCTGATATTCTTTATTCATTAAACCCAAATTTTGAAAATGCATTATTATCAAAAGATGATGAATCAGCATCATTATCTGCATTAATTTTCAATTAAAATTTATTACTCTCTTAATTGAGATTTATGAGATTTTATTTTCTACTATCTAAATAATTAATGCTAAATCAGAAAAATGGGAACAAAAAACTTATCTAGGCAAAAGGTCTATAAATCTTTTAGTTTTAGATTGTTGATTAAACTAATGTTCCTACCATTCCAAATACTGTCACTTGAAGAACAACCTTGCAAAGCCAATTGAATTAAATAAGGATATGCCGATCCATTAGTATTTTTAAATTCTTCCCATTCTTTACTTTTAAAAAAGTTTTTTCGATTGTCATAAATAAATTTAGCACAAGCCTATTATAAATAAAATTAAAAAAATTTAGAATATTTAGTTTAACTTTCTCAAGCATTGAAAGTCCATACATTTCAGCACATTGATAACGTTTAATAAAATTTGAATAATCTAAAATAATTATTCAATCTATTATTTATGGTTACGTATTTCTTCTAATAGAACCCTTCCATTTTTCTTGTTATATTAGAGAATGGTTCAAATAGAGACTGTGTTTCTATTTTCGACCCTTCTTTTTGGTGTGGTTCTAACTGTGGTGCAAATGAAGTTGTGTTTTTATAGGAAGAAATACGGTATTTTTAATATAAAATATTTCTTTTAATAGAACCACTTTTCTGACAACAAGTAAACTCTAAGAGTATAAGGGATTTGATAGTCCTCCTAAACGATTTTCTCATCCACTTATGGCCTTAATTATTGCTTTATCTACATATAAAGGGAGTAAACTTAAATGGAAGGGCCATTTTTAGGAAAAATTTATTTTATATAAGAAATAAATTCTCACCGATGGTCAAACACATAAAATTTTCACATTTCTTTTTAAGTTCTTTAACTTGATATTTATGGGCAATAGCATATAAATCATCGTCAAGCTTTTCAAAACTGTCTTAAATTTTAATTTATGATAATTTTCAAAGTATATTTAAACAAAAATTACCTTCATCAATTTCTCCACTATAAAAAAATTCTAACATTGAGCGAAAAACCTCTGGTGATGAATCAACAATAATTATTTCTCCCTAAAATTATATTTTTGTTAGAATATGTTAATTATAGGAATAATAATTTATTTAAAACTAGTGAACAAAAAGAAGGAGAATATATTAAATTGATCTACTACATGTAAAAATATTTTTATTTTTAATTATTACATTTTGTGCTTCAACCATTCCTTTTTGCATGAACATTCTTTGAAACACTTCACTATTTTGTGCCAGAATGCATCGATGAGCATTTATTTTTTCTTCTCCAATCTTTTAATTTAATTAAGATATTTAAATTTACATTTGATTCCAGTTAATGGATAGAGTTTTGAAAATATTTTACCTTAATGACACAATCAGAAAATGTTGTTTGATTAAACATATCAAAAATTGTATATTTTAATGTATTATCATTTCCCTTTTTCTCAGATTTCTCCTTTCTCAATTTTTCATATTTAACTTGCTTTGCTTTCTCATCAAAAAAGTTAATTTCTAAATCTAGGAAATATCTAGAAAATTCAACTTGACAATACAATAACATTGTATCTTTAAAAAAATAAAAATTTTATTTAATTATTAATTATAGCAATAATTTACCATCAGGATGTATAGCTCTTTCCGTGTTAATTACATATTCATCAGATACGGTTTTGTGTATAAAATTACCAAAACTTCTGAATAATACAATATTGTTATGGATTTTAGGGATATTTTATGTCATTTTATTCAATGTCTTTTAAATTTAAATAAATAAAAAAATTAAGAACTCGTCCCCTTTATTAAAAAATATTTTGAATCATCAAAAATACATAATTGATATAAAAAATAATTGATAAGATATAAGTTTACCTTTTTTTTCTTAAGATAAAAAATATAAAAATCTAAACTTACGAGCAAATATTTAACCGTGCTCCATTAGCATCAATTGCATAGATTAAAAATTTTGCTCTCAAGCTACAATTAGTTTCTTTAAGTTCTAATTTAGTTTAATTGAGCTATCTAAAAATTATTTTAATAATTTATGATTTTAATAATATCAGCCATTAAATGAAACCGAAGACGTTTATTTATAAAAGCTCTAAACTCGGCTCAAAATCAATAAAAAATCAGTCAAAAAAGTTCCATTTTTAAGACAATTAGTACTCAAATAATATTTGTAATAATTTACCGTTGATTTCTTCTTTCTGGCTGTTCGGGTAAAGAAGCAACTTCCATATAACAAAAGGACATTTTGGATTGTAAAATTCATTACCTAATAAAACATATTTAATTATAACATAGTAAATACACAACAAACTAATAAATGCGATTGAAGGCTGTGAAAAATCTTTGTGCAGTTTCCAATCATTTAATTTCCATTCGTAATTACAAGAAATTATTTCCGGCTGGCAATAAAAATATTTTAATAATTCTAAAAACTGATTATTTTACCTTTTTATAAGTTGTTGAATCAATATTTAATTCTCTAAATTTTATATTGTATTAAAAATGTTAAAGATTTTATTTTTAAATATTGAGAAAATCGAGGTTGTCGGATCTTTTATCCGAATAGCACATCCAAAGGTTATGGATATCAGTATCATTTTAGAGTTGGGTACATTGATAAGACAATATTAAATGAATATACCCAACACTAAATTTTAATGACACTCAATTACAAGATCCGAAACGTCAATCCAACAGTACAAACAAAATTTAGAGATTTAGTAAATATCTCTAAATTAGTAAATATCTCAAGTAAACTTCTAAATGGGGACAGTTTCTTAAAAAGTACCAAATAATTATTTTACTTCCAAGGTTATATAACTCTGATAAGTAAACATTACAATATATTAATTTTAGTTTAAAAATTTTAACTATTTTGAATTGATATAATAAGATTTTAAAAATATATACATATAAAATTTTTTAATTGTTTTTTTAAACAAACATTGGATTTGAGGTCCTCCACCAGCGTGACATTTGAGAATTTATATTAATTCTTTTAAGTTTTATCTAAAGTTATATAATTTTTTTGAAATCATAAAGAATAAAAATTAAAGGATTTAATGTCAAAAATTGAAAAATCAAAATATAAAAAAAATGTATATGAATAAAATTTAAAATCAAAATTTAAATTTCTAACAAATAAAGCTTATAAAAAGATTTTAAGTTAATACAGATTTTATGTTCCCCATTTTTCTATTTTCCTATTTTTACCCTTTTTTGCCTTTTCCTGTCAGTCTATCAATCAAAAAGGATTAATTTTTATTCATTACGTTCACAAGGATAAAATACCCAAAACACAATGACCCAAAATATTGAGTCATTGTGGTCCAATTACAAAGCAAATTCCCAAGATGGAATAATTGTAAAATCACACTTATTTGGCTGTATTTCTTTGGATAAAACGATTTGGTGATATTGAAAATATTTCTTATAATTTTTGGCATCATGTTTCAATTTTTTATCCTTGTGAACGTAATGAATAAAAATTAGTCCTTTTTGATTGATAGACTGACAGAAAATGGCAACAAATGGTAAAAATAGGAAAATAGAAAAATGGGGAACAAAAATCGGTATTACCGATTTGAATTTATTTCAAAAATATTTTTTATATAATTTAATATAAATAGTGGAATACAATAAAAGAAAGAAAAACACCTAGAAAAATCGTTATTAAAATATAAAAAATTAAATCTATATAATCTATTTATTATTTACTTTCTTACAAAAGAAATGAGCATTAAAAAAAACTTTTTTCAACTTTTACCTATTAAAAAGAAAGAAAAAATATAAATTAATAAAATATCGCACATCTGGTTAATTTTACAAAAAAATTCTGACGGCTAAGGAAATTACATATTTAGGGATAAACGAAAATAATCAAAGTTAATTTTTAAATTATCTAATATGTGTAAAATAAAAAAGTAAAAGTATTGCTTAGATAATTAATGACATTTAATTTAATAAAAAAAAAACTCGAGTATTAAAATTCATTTTACAATTTTCTTACTAAGGTATCCCAAAAGTTCTCGCTGTTTCACATTTCAATCAATTTTAGCTGATTAAAAAGGGAAATAATCATTGATATTTGAAAGCTTATTTCGTATCTCTTATGTCATGTTTCAGCTTTTATCCCAAAAATTTAATGTCACTGAAATATGAGTGGATAAATGGGATAAGGTTGGGTGTGCCAAATCCGGATCTAGCTAAATAAATTTTTTTGAGAAAATCTAATTTGATATTCATATTCTCCGTATTTTTATTAGCCAGAAACAAAAAACAAAATTAAAAATATTGTTTCTGAGCGGGTCAATGATTAATTGCCTTTTTAATCCACTAAATTTGATTGACATGTGAAACAGTGAGAACTTTTGGGACACCCTTTATTTTTGATTAAAATATGTAAAATAACTAAAGATTAATTTATGTTTTTCTTTGCTTTTCTTTTGTTAATGATTTCCATCGAAAATATTAAAAAAATGTTTTTTAATAAAAATTATAAATTAATTTACTTTAAGAAAAAAAATAAAAAAATCTTTTTAAATATTTAATTTATAAATATAATAAAAAATACAAAAGAATGTTAAATTTTCTTTTAAATATTATTATGTTTAATTAAAGCAGAAAATCATTTTATTTTGTATCCTTTTTTTCTTGTAAATTTTCAAATTTGTTTGTAGTTTATTTTATTTACTCCACTTTTTATTTTAAAAATGTTTACCACCGTCTTTCAAAAACCACCAAGTGAATACGAAGAAAAAATTGTCAAATTTATACTGTTTGTTCAATAACTACGAATGAAAAATAATTTTGACCGAAAAATTTATGGAATTCTACAAATCGTTGGAATTCTATAAATATATTTTTATTTTGTTATAAATATAGTTCTGTTATAAAGTTTAAAAATATTGCAGAAAAATATAGCGGCCCCCTTCATTTGAACGGCCCTTTGCGAAGTATTGAAAAATAGAGCGGCCGGCCGCTCTATTAGAGGAAATACCGTAATTGTTAACATTTTAGAAAAAGCAGTATATTTTCTGTTTTTTAATATTTGCTATTTTTCTTTACAATTTTAACTAGAAAAATTTTTATTAACTACAATGTCGCATAATGGTAGCCACACACACAAAAATTTTGCTAATATTTAAATCCCATTTTTGGTAAAATTTTAAAATAAAAATACGCGAAATTTCTAAAAACCTAATATATTGTATAAAATCTTCCAACTGAAACAATTTCAAAAAAATTTCAATAACTTTAAACATAAAAATTGTGAAATAAAATTATTAAAATAAATAAATTTAATTGATAAAAATTCTTTTAAAAGATAAAATCGATAAATTTATTGATTTTTACGGGGCATCGAAGGTGACATCGAAGGCATTAGGCATTCACATGGCTTCGATGCCACGTCGTTCAATTTTAATTGCCTAATGCGAGTGAAACGTTAATGATGCCGCCGAGAGAGTTAGACAGATTTTTGAGATGCTTATTACTCGTCTGATAGGCACGCATACGTAGACCTTACGTAGAATAAATACGTAGAATAAATCTGAAATTGAGGCCATTCACTTGATTTACTACCTTCGCGATAGTAAAATGTAGAGTGTCTTCATAAAACACTTCTTTTTAAACATATGTTTCCATTCTAGTTGCGTTTAAATTAGATTTTTAAAAATTAAATAGCCAATTATTTAATTTATTTTTTAAAAAATTATAAAATTACAGGCAATGAAACAAATATTGCAATTATTATTATTACAAATAATAATTTTGACTTTTCTGGATTTTCCAGGTAAATTAGTTTAATATTAAATTTAAATATTTTATATTTAGCATCATTTGCTGGGCCCAAAACTTCCCTTGAACATGGTGAAAGTTCAAACGCAAAGACAAAGGATGGTTATTTTTAGATTTTATAATTTTATGTTTAAATATTTTAAATTTAATTATTTTAAATTTAAAAATTCTCATGAACATGGTAAAAGTTCTATAATTCAGAAAATTTTAAATTTTTTTAACTTCTTTCCAGAAACTTTTGAATGTGAACATGAATTAAAATTTAACACTAAAAACGTAATGACACTGGAAAATCCCGATAAAATTAAAGTTTTATTTAATGATGAAAATAAAATCATATCAGGATATACTAGCACTGTATGTATATAAATATTTTGTATATAAAATTAATTTGAAGTAATTCCATAGGAATATATTATTCCAGGCTTGCACACGGATACAGATAATATCCGGATACGGACGGATATGGATACTGTTTCTAAATGGTGCCTCTATATATGTGGTGCCTCATATCCGCGTATATCCGCCCATATTTTTGTAATTATATATTTATTAAATTTTAAAAAACATTTCTCCAAGAAGCAAAATTAAGTGAAAAAGTGAATTTTCCGCACCTGCAGCGCTATAAAATTTCAAAATTTTTGCCTGCGGTGCTATACGAGTTTTATTTTTAAATCCTCACCAACGTTCCTGTTACGTCGCGAAAAGACTTGATTGAGGGCTCTACCCTAACACACCCCTATCAGTTCCCTTATGAAAAAGTGAGTTTCTTAACTTGTAGCATAAATATTCCAAAATTTTAAGTACGATTACGAATATCCGGATACGGACGGATATGGATACTGTTTCTAAATGGTGCCTCTATATATATGGTGCCTCATATCCGCGTATATCCGCCCATATTTTTGTAATTATATATTTATTAAATTTTAAAAAACATTTCTCCAAGAAGCAAAATTAAGTGAAAAAGTGAATTTTCCGCACCTGCAGCGCTATAAAATTTCAAAATTTTTGCCTGCGGTGCTATACGAGTTTTATTTTTAAATCCTCACCAACGTTCCTGTTACGTCGCGAAAAGACTTGATTGAGGGCTCTACCCTAACACACCCCTATCAGTTCCCTTATGAAAAAGTGAGTTTCTTAACTTGTAGCATAAATATTCCAAAATTTTAAGTACGATTACGAAGCAAAAATAGGGGTGGTACGAAGTATGAGTACGAATACGAGCAAATTCAAAATTTCCAAGCACTAATGATAAGTAGGGGGCGGATTTTTATTGAAATAAAATCGAGAAATATGGCCATAAAATAATGAAATAAAAATGCAAAATATTGACAAAAAGTGCCAAAAAAATTGCAAAATATTGAAATAAATATTTATTCATTTAACCATATTAAAGCTAAATAAAGGTGAAAATTTAACAATAAAAATTTGTCTGTCTTCGCAATTGCAAATCAAAAACATCTCCAGGTTTTGTGGGGTAAATGCTGTCCTGTTATCTGCCAAAATGTTTTTATAGACGGAAAATGTGCGCTCAACATCACAGGATTGCAATGGTGCAAACTTCATGGATGAAATCATGTCAGGTGCCATATCTATATCAGATTCTTCGCCTTTCAATACTTTAGAAATTTCGATCAGTTTGTCAATGCCTGGATTCTTTTTAAGGGCTTGGTTGAATTTTTGCAGGATTTGTATGCCAATTTCACCAGTTGCAGCAGCCAATTCCTCTCTAACTTCTGTCAAAATGTCCCTGACTCTCCAACCGTTTGATTGATGAGGGAATTATAGAAAAGTTGGATTTTATGTAGGCTAATTGCTGGGAAATTGTCTTGTTGTTAAATGCCTCCTGAGCTTTTCGTATGGATGCCGCATCGTTTGGATCAAAAGCCTCTAACACCTTTTATTGTACTAATTTTAATATAAAAATAAGAAAAATACATCTTTCATAGCATCAAAATTATTGCAGTAGAAAATAGCCGCGGCCAGCCATGTGCCCCATCTAGTAAGAATTGGCTGTGGTGGAAGTGGAAGTTCAGGAAATTTTTCCTTGTATAACGCAATACGTGATGGCGCTTTTGTGAAAACCTAGCATTAATTGAAACTTTGGATAATGCCAAAGTTTCTTTGGATAATGCCTCGGCCAAAAACTGCTGGTCTTTCCGTGTTTGATTTATGTTTCACAGTTTCATTGTGCTGTTTGAGTTGGGTAAATTGAGAACAGGATATCTAAAACAAGATAGATAAGAATCTAATGGTTAAGATCTTTGCCTGTTGATTACACGGTTGACAGAAGATAATTTTACCATCAGTTGTGTAAATTCCTACAGGAAATTTTGAAATCCATTCTCGTATCCAAGAAGAATGAGATTTTTTAATATTTGGCATCAAAATTTGACTGAAATTAAGAGAAATCTCAAAATTTAAGCAAAAAAATACAAAAATATTGAAATAAGTTGCAAAAATTGGAAAATATTGAAATAACGGGAAAATTGGCGAAATATTGAAATATATTGAAATGTAACTTCGTCCAAAATCATAATATCAAAAAAATAATAGCATTTTTGGGCTTCTCCTGACATACAATATTTAGGAAAAAATATTTATTTCAATACAAATCCGGGCCCTAATGATACGCCTCTAATTTGTACCAGAGGCGCTGAATTAATTTTAGTAAAGAATTTTAATCAAATCGACCATTTTAAAATTTTAGTCAAACTGACCATTTTGAAAATTTATCCGCGGATTGATATGACTCAAAAGTTGCACGGATACAAACGGATACGGATATTGACCCCATGGATATATCCGGATACTGATACCACAATCCGTGTCCGTGTGCAAGCCTGTATTATTCTATAACTGAGACTTGTCAGTTTATGAGACTTATTAGATTTCAGTCCAAATTGGATTCGGCCGGCCAAATTAGATTTGGCCGAATCTAAAATCGGCCAAATCTAATTAGATTTGGCCGAATCTAATATCTAATTTGGACTAACTTGCTGTCTATTTTAGATTCGGCCGGCCAAATCTAATTTGGCCGGCCGAATCCTTGGACGCCGACATATATATGTATATATTCCTTTATATATAGTTTTTTATATATAGGTAGTCCTTTTTTATATATAAAGTATTAATTTCTATATAGTCCTAAGGAATTTATTATATCTAAAACTGAGAATCTTGTAGGTTTATGTATCCAATCAGTAAATTTTTGATAATCTTGTATTAAGTTATGATATATTTATTTCATAATTTACACTATACTTAATAACACTAATTGCCACTAGGTTTTATATTATTTAAATTTTATTAATAAAGGTTTATCATGCATATTGGCCTAAAAAGGGATGTGTATCTTTAAAATCAATGCGGCCTTGGCATGGTGATGCATATTTCGCTAAAAATGAAATTAAAATTCATGGTCATTTCGATAAACTTGAGAATCAAAATGAAAGAAATCGTATTATTAAGATGCATGCATAGTAAGTGAATATTTACTAAAGTTTTAAATAAAAAATGCAAAAATTACCAAAAATTATAACTTTATAAAAAATGTTTTAATAATTTTGTGTTATATTCTCGATCGATTTAAAAAAGAATAAAAAATACAAAAAATTTAAGCACGGAAGCAAAAAACTCAATTTATTACATTGTTACTGAGTATGGTGGTCAGAATTTTGAAGAATATTTTGAGAGAATTACTAAAAATACTAAAGTTGTTTATAGGCCTGACCAAATCGAAAATATTCTTAAAGATTTTCTTAAATGCGCTGCCAAAGCAATTGAGCAATTCAATAAACGTAAATATCTAAAAATATCTTAAAATTTAAAATATTAATTTCAGATGCAGTTCATGGACGTATTGGAGCTCAAAAATTTGTTATTCCTAACGAAAATGATGTAAATTCATGCAAATTGGCTGATTTTGATAGTTCTAATATTAAAAATGTAAGGAAAATAATAATCATGCTGGTATTAACAATGCTAAGGATACCTATCCGCAGCTACTTTTTAAAGAAAATTTGTCTTTTTTTGTATAGGCTTAAAATTATATAGGGTTTGAAGAGCAGAAAAAATTGAACATGATACAATTTATTTTGAATTTTTAAAAATTTTTTATAATTTGTTATGAATTTTTAAATAATTTACGATATCCGTTTAGCCTGCTGGAAGGAGGCTAAGGATAGTTCGATTATACAGTAGAAAAGGGCGTGGTTTCCCCATTCCGACATAATACAAAATTTTTGCGTTTTAGGCGTGGTCTAGCTGAAGATACCTATTTTTAGAGGAAAAGTTTGATTGTTAATAGATAAATCGCATCTGTAGATGCGATTTATCTGCAGGTATCCGAAAAGAAAAATTTCGGTTATCCGGTCTTTTTTTCGGTTCCGGATAACTTGAACGCCAACCTTATCCACTACTAATAATTTTTAGACTAAACTAATCCAATTTAAATAGAAAACACAAGCAAAAATATTTTCCTTGATTTTAAGATAAAGCCATGGACGAATATAACACAAGATTACTAAAACATTTTATAGAACGTTGCAAGTCCTCGTACATCGTCCTGCCCTTATTATTGACCCTCGTACTTAGTACATCTACCCTCGTACTTCGTACATCTATAATTTTTTACCTCGTCCTCGTACTTCGTACCATGACACTCCAGACTGATTCCAGACAGATGTGGACGAATTTTAGTACGAGCTTGTTTTATGCTCAGCCCTGTTTTGTGCTCAAGGCACTAAAACGTATCTTATACATCTTTATCCATCTTATCCGTATCGTATCTTATCCATTTGTTTTTTCAAAATTTCATAACCGTATCCGGCCGTATCCGCAGGTATCCGGATATTATCCGTATCCGTAAACTCACCTGATAAGATTTTTTTATATTATTTATTCATTTGATTTAATATATAGAAAATAAATAATTAAACTTTTAAATTTTTAAGGAAAATCCACGTATCTCCAATACTGACAAAGTAGATTTTGGTTATATGATTGCTGATTTAATAAGAAATAGATTAGGAGGAGCAAGTAAGGATGGACGTCTTGAACGCATTGCTAAAGTAATTATTAAAGCATTAAATAAAATATAATGTAAATTAAAAAGGAAAATTTCCAATAATTTTTAATTCAAAATTTCAGGAGTGTGTAAATGTAGCTTATCCTACTTCTAGTATGACTGCTATTGTAAAATTTCTGAATGGTGAATGTGATGGTTTTAAACGTGATCGAGTTATTCTTCCTGGTAATACAATATGGTGCGAGTAACAAACCTAGTGAAAAGCATAAAAATGCACAATTAATGAATGTTTTAAAATGCCCTTTTTTAAATTCCTCTTATTTTAATTTATTGAATATTTTGTAAGACTAGGCATTTGCAATGGTAAAAATTAAAATACCTGAGCTAATAGCATTGAGAATTTGAACAATCATTTTCTTAATTAGATAATCAAAATTTAGAATTTGTGTAAAAATACGGTAGGGTCAGTTGAGCGACGGGCAAATTAACTTTTGTAGGTATGGTCCAATTTCGATGATCTTTGTACCATCGGATAGAACACAAAATTTGCTACAAAAGAAAGTTTAAGCAAAATCTTGATAAAAAAATCAAAAATCTTGAAAAAACTAATAATTTTCTGAAAGATTCATTTTTTATTTCTTCCATAATCTTTATATTTGTCAAAATTCTTTTTAAAATTTTTGCTGTATTTAGTAAAAAATACAGCAAATGATTAGGAGTTGAACATATTTGGCCCATGCTCAACTACCCGTTCACTAGGTAAAAAGCGAAACACACACATGCCTTAGTAATTTTTTTTTGCTGTATTTAGCAAAAAATATTTTTCTTTTAAATTTTATCCCTTTCCTTTATAAATTTAAACATGCTTCTGCACAAATTTTTTTATTTACAAAACTCACAATTGAAACTTATTTAATCCTTGTAATTAAATTATTAGAAATAACATTTCTAAATTCCTTCAGAGATAAGAAAATATTTTTATATTCAAAATTTTTTATGTTTTTTTATTTGTTTTGAGTTTGTAAAATTTTTTTGTTGTGCAAAATCAAGTTACTCTGTCTAGTTTATTTATTTCATTTATTTATTCCCGACCCCACTAGTAGGAAGAACAATATTTTTTAATTAAATCTAAAAATTTAAACTCAAAAATTATTTTTTTGAATTTTCAAAATCTTTGTTTTTTTATTTTAATTGTCAAAAATTTCTTAACACATTTTTGTCATTGGTTATTTCTTTCCAAAAACCCCAAATATTTAATTTTTTCAATATCTACTATTTTAGTTAAAAATTTATTTATTTTAAAAACAATTAATTTTCTCACATTTATTCCTTTCTATATATGTTAACATAAAAATTAAAATTTATTTTTCCTATTTCTTTGCATAAAATTTTTGAAAAAAACATAAATTTTATTTAAAAAAGTTACTAAACTAATAATTTAAAAAATTTTTTAAAGTAATTGAAAATCAAAATATAATTCAAAAATTATTAAATCTTAATTGAAAATTAACAAATATTTTTCTACTATTCAATATATTCACTCATCCAGAATTCGCGAAACAATAATTCTTAAAAGAATCAAAAAAATCGTCATCTTCCTCTTTAAAATGAAAATTAAAAATAATTAATTTAAAAAAATTGAAACAAGTACTTTTGAAAAAATAAAGAAAAATCGAGACTTGCCTTGTAAAAGGAAATTTTAAAAAGGAAAAATAAACTAATTTGTGAGAAAATTGTTTCTCCCTACTATTTTTTATAAATCCTTTCAATTCTAATTTTCTGTAATGATTTAAGATTATCTATATTTTTCTAATCGGTCATACTTTGACCTAGATTATAATGACAAAAACCACAAGTTTCCCTCCAACAAAAAATAATATAGAAAACCAAGCACTGACCGGGTGTCATTAAAAAAACCTACCAATCAAAGACAATTCTCCTTCTCCTCGCATTGCATTCTCTAAAAGTTTAAATGCCAATACTCCATTAACAGATTTAAATTCTTTCCATTCCTTACTGATCATAAATTCTTCTCTGTTTGCAAATATAAATTTTAAACAAGCCTAAAAAATAGAAGGTCTCAAACATAATTATTTAAAATTTTAAACCTTCTCAAGCTTTGAAAGACCATATGTTTTAGCACAATGATAACGTTTATTAAAATTTGAAGGATCTAAAATTTTGGCAAAACTATATTTTGGAAAAACAATCAATTCATAATTATATCTAGCCTTCAATTTAAACTCTGCCTAAATGATTTTGAGGAAGGCATCTAAACTAAAGGTTTCTTACATTGTAGTGAGGATACAATGTACATTGTAGTGAGGATAACACAATCAGCTAGTGTTTCTTGCTCTAACATATTTCGAAATGATTTTTTGACAGTACTTATATAATTTTCACTCTCTACAAAATTTGTGAATCTATTCTCAGATATTTTTGATTCAATATTTTCCTTTTCTGATTCAAAGAATGTAGGTACATATTTTACCTCACAGTAAAGCAGTAGTGAATCTATTATTTAAATTTATATTAAAGAGCAAAAATTGCGGACAATAATAGTCCAATAATAGTCCAATGTGGACAATAATAGTCCAGAAAACAATTTATAGTTGAATCGTTTTAAACTTAAAACAGATCCAACTAAATTATTTTCAGGAATCGAAAAGAGGGTTGCCGTTTTCGTTTCGAGCTGACGTTCGATATATTTTTCGAGCTCAATTTTTTGAGCGAGCCGTATTCCAGCTAATCGAGTTAAATTTCTTCGGCCCGCTCGATTTTTTGAGTTTCGAAGATCAGATCCTAGTTTTAAGGATCTGTTTTAGGGTAATGATTATTTTCTTATTAACCAGGTCTACTCTAGACCAGAAATAGTTTAAGAATTTCTACTCAAAAATTTAGCATAGATTTTCTCAAGTTTCCCTTCTCTAGTCATGATCAAAAATTTCTGATCTTTCTACAAAAATTTCATAAATTTACCGTTAGGATGAAGTGATTTTTCCATGTCAATAGCATATTCATTAGATTGAATGTATTTTTTAAAGTTACCCGAATTTCTAAATTTTAGGAAGACTAAGTTTTCAAATAATTTTGTAATTAACTTCCGAACAAATATTTAATCGTTCACCATGACAATTTATTGCATATGATCTGTCATATGCAATAATCATATTGCATATGATTATTGCATATGATATTAAGATATGATCTGGAATATGATAAAAAATTCAGAATTTTTGTTTAATGTAAAATAAAATACAGTCGAACCTCTCTAATGTGGCACCCCCTCCCGTGTCACTTTCCTTGACGTGTCACGAAGAAATCCATTTGGCTGACCGCAGTTAAAATTGTTCTACGCAAACTTTCCCTCCTGTGCCACTTCTATGATGTGTCACTTTCTCTAATATATCACACGGAGCCGGTCCCTACAGGCAAAAGTGACCCTCCCTCATGTGTTTTATACCCCATAAACTGAAATTTGTAATTATAAGAAATTTTTTTGGCGTTTTTTGTCAAAATTTTTTTGGTATAATTTTTTTGGCATTATGTTTTTAGTTTCTAAATTTCATTCTGGGAGAAAATTATGCTCTAAGATAGAGTCAAAAACTTAAAATACAATTTATTGATTACTTTTAGCCAAATAAATAAAATTTTTAATGGAAATCTCTCTGTTGTGTCACACCTATCTTGCTTGGGTCTCTTTCTTTCTCTCATGTGTCACTTCCCTCCTGTGCCACCTTCTCTATTGTGTCAGCACAATGCGGTCCCGAGGGGGGACACAGTAGAGAGATTCGACTGTAGTATTTAATAAAATGGCTGAAATATAAATAAAATGATTCATTTATTAAATGAATTTTTACTATATATTTTTTTAAAAATAATAAAATTAATTGATACGCCCAGAAAATCAGCCATTTAAATAAATATTTAATTAAAATTATTTTTAATTAATTGAAATATTTTTGTATTTTAGTCAGATTATAATTTTTACTTAATATTATTAATTAAAAATTTTTCCTAAGTTTTTTAAAATTATTTAAATATATATTTAAATTTTTCAAATTTAAATTTATTTTTTCTTTTTATATAGTCAATCTTTAATATAATAATTTTCAAAATCTATAAAATGAATTTCATCGCAACCTATTTTCTTTTGTTTATTATTGTTTTCCCATGGTAAATACCTATGTATATAATCTAATTAACCTAATAAAATTGAAATTTAAAGTTACATTTTTTTAAGAATTTAAAAAAATTTAAATTCGAAAATAATAATTATTAAAATTGTAAAATAATGCCGAAATTTTTAAAATTTTAGGAAGGGTACTCGGATAAATATAATATGGAAATCGAAGGCGTTGTGAGATGTTTGTTTCAAATGAATGAACAATCAGTTGTGGCTAGACTTCAAGGGGCTAGAATTGAATTTTGGGAAGATGATGATCGTAAGTTTAAAATATTTAAAAAATGAATGTTATTTATTTATATATTAAGTTTCTGATGATCACCTTTCAACTACATTTACCGATTTAAATGGAGAATTTTCAATAAAAGGCGTTCCTGAAGATCCTCCTTTAAAAGATCCTAATCCTTATATATTAGTCTACCATCAATGTTATACTAAAGAATCTGAGGAAAATATTAAGGAGGTTAATCAATTTAAAATAATAATTTATATTAATCAAACATCTGAATTTAATTGTATTAATTAATTTATGAAATAACGTAATAATATTTAATAAGTGTAATTCGGCCAAATAAATTTTAATTATAATATATTTTTTCAAGGGATATGAATATCGTACTTGGATCCATTTCAAACCAATAGAAGGAAAAATCAATTTGGAAATAAAGGTTGGCATTGCAGTGTCTGCTCAGATGACTGTTGATGGTGAAGACAAAGACCCTGTTAATATAAATGAAATTAAGACAGATTTGAGTAAAATTTAAGAATATTTTTGATAAATTTTTTTCTCTTAAATAAAGCCTCTCATAAGAAAGAATTTGAAAGAAAATGCCTAGGTTTATTTTAGAGAAAATACAGATTGTAAATATATATTATGTATAAGTCAATCAATTTTCTATGACTTGTCTATCATTTTATTTTAATAAGAAATTTTTTTAATTATTTTTATTAGATATATAATTTCTTGACTTTTTGATTAATTTTTCGCATTAATTTTAATTTTTAATGTTATTATGATTATTTTGCATAAATTTCCATAAATAACATTTTTTATCCTATGATTAACTGAAATATAAAGAGATAACGAAATTTAAAACAAAGACTTGTTTAATGTTTAAATAGTAAATACTAGGGTTGAGCGGGATCGGGATCCCGATAAGGATCGGGCGGGATTATCCCGACTTTTCTGAATCCCGATCCCGATTTTTGCCGATCCCGATCCCAAAAAAAATCCCGATCCCGGTTTTCCCTGATCCCGATCCCGATCCCGTGTCGGGATCGGGATCGGTATCGGGATTAGCTCTCAAATCCCGATCCCGACTTTTTACCTTTTTACCCCCAATGCTTAACTTTTGAGATATTTTTCAAATATCTTCCAACTATATTGTCCAACTATGTTGTTTTTTTTAAATTTGGAAATTGATTTTTCTAGCCATTGGCTCAGTAAAATTTCAAAATTTTCGCCTGCGGCGCTAAAAGGCGATTTGGAAACATGTTTAATTTCCAAATGGAAACATGTTTAAAATGGAAAACATGTTAATGGAACATGTTTAAATTAACTGATCTAAAATTATATCAGATCCCCTCATTAAATGGACTTGACCAAAACATACTCAATTTTTCTCTCTCGGTTTACTCTTTAACAAAAAAAAGCGATTTTTAATATTTCTAGTGAAAATTATTTGATTTTTTAAGAATTTTAGTGAAAATCCCGATCCCGATAATTAAATCCCGATCCCGAGCCGGGATTCGGGATTTTAAAAAATAGGAAAATCCCGATCCCGATTTAAGCCAGTCCCGATCCCGAGTCGGGATCGGGTTCGGGATCGGTATTGCAATTATCAAATCCCGATCCCGATTTTCGGTCGGGATCCCGATCCCGCTCAACCCTAGTAAATACCAAAGGAAACAAGGAAAATAACTACTAAAAATATTGAGAAAAAAGACTTAAGCATAAGTTTAGCCATCGTCTAGAAAATATTAAATCTGACAAAAAACCTCTAAAAGATTCTCTGACTGTTAAGCTAGGCGCTTCGCTCTCCACGCTAACTTTCTACACCGAAGAGCAAGTCTATAACTGTTTCCAAATATAAAGATAGCGAAACGAAAATTTTGCAATTTTCCAGTTTATGCTGGAAAATAATAAAAAAATTAGAGTTCGATACAACCGTTCATGTTATGTTAATTTAATTACAGCAAAAATGTTCAAATCAGAATTCAATAAATAAATTATTTTAAACGATTCATAAATTTAATACAAAATTTTAATAAAATTTTTCATAATTAAATCACAGATAATATCAATTGCTTACACCCTACCACCAGATCGCCAAGACACTAACGCATATCCACGGACCTTCAAAAGCTGCCCTGTAAACAACCTTCTTTGTGATGAAGCCAAAATGCAAATTGATAAAATTAGCGACTGCAATGGGTTTATTAATTTTAAAATAACATAATTATTTTTTTATTAAAATTTATTTGGTTATACAAAAGGGTTATTTATATATTTGGTTATTATACCAAATTTATGCTTGTTGTTTATTTTTAAATAATAATATTAAAATAAACGTTATTTACTTTATGGATTATTTTTAAAATTTAATCATTTCTTTCATAGTAACAGCGAATTTGTAAGTATGTTTTATACTATAACTTTGCCGCAAGTTCCTGTTGATTTTTCGTTTCCGGTTCCGGAACTTGTAGAAATTTCGCTTTTTTTCGCTTAGAAATTTCGCTTTTTTACCTTACTTAATATTTGCATTAAAATAATTTTTAACATTATTAACTTTCAATTAAAACTAGACTTGTTGTATGTTACCAAAGCGGTCAAGTTGGCGTTGTTAATAATGGAAAGATAACTTCTCGTTATGTATTCGATGTTTTAACTGAAAAAGATCGAATTTGTGATGATTGTATTAAAAATGGTTTTTGTAAAGGAAATATAATATATGAAAATGGTACTGAATTTAAAGAATGGAATGGCATGAAAATAATTCAAGATTCTAAGAATAATAAAGTTGAAGTACACATAGACATTCGTGGTCAAAAGTTAGTTTATTTTAATTTAAATAAATTCCTATGTAATGAAAACATATAAAGAATGAGATTTAAGATAACGGATTTTTTAAAAATGATTCTAAGTGAGGAAAAGAGAGTTTACTATAGGAAGAGGTCCACTATATTAGGAGTTACTCGGAATTTTCATTGGACGAATAAATTAAAATTTAGGAAAATCAAAAATTATATTTCTATCTTAATCATAAATTAAAATCTAGGATATCGTTAAAAATAAGAATAATTTATATAATCATTATGTAATTATTTTTTCCTAAGAAATGGCATGACCTTCGAGAATACAAAGCCTATTGATATTATTAAGGCAATCACTGGCCTGGACTCTAACTTGGTTATAAAATATTTAAAATATGCTTTTTAGTTCATACATTTAAGAAAAATAAAATTGAACCGTTAAAAGTTGAAGTCCAAAAGTTTATGAAACATATACGTGAAGGTGGCGTTTTTGCTGATTTTATTGGAGGTGGGGTTTTGAATCTTGATATTATGCTTTGTAATTCTAATGGTCGAAATGTGTTCTTTGGAACTTACAAACGTACAGAATTGAGTAAATGCCGAGCTAAAGTAAGCTGATGTAACAAACTTGGGGATTAATAATCATAATGTCGGAAACCGATATTAGCTTAAGTCCGTGGTCTAATTATAATACCTATTATTCATATTTAAAGAAGACGACTACGACATCCACAACTACAACGACATCTGAAGCAACAACGAAAATATCAACTAAAACTAAAGCAAAGACCACGCAGAATTATTTGGTATGTATTAAAAAAATTATTTAAAATTTAATTTGATAGGAAAAATTCTAGTGCTAATATTCAAAAATGAAAGGTACCGGTTCGTAAGGGAGGGTTTAAATTTTGCCGGTTCCATGTTTCCTGTTCTGGAAACAGCCGCTAATAAGCTCAGAAATATCAATTATGTTAATTAAAATGTTTCTGAATTTTATTTATTAAAGCCATCTGAATGTAGCATTTCGGGATCATATGATGAGTATAGTTGCAAGTAAGATTAAATATTTTTCAAATAAATAATAAATTTAATAATTGTTTATTTTGATAATTAGTTAATTGTTAATTTAAGTTGTGGCAACAGCAAATATCGAGGAATTAATACGTTTGTAAATAAATATTTACCAATTTTTATAATCAAAATTTTAATTAAAACTTTTGATTCAGATGCTGTGAAAACCACCATAATTGTATCTGGAAGTCTAAAGAATTTGAGGACGGTTGCTCTTCAATCCTGAATGAAATGAACTATATTAACATCAATTCTTCAAACTATAATTCAAAATGTAGTGCTCTTTGCGAATGCGATCGGTAAGAAAATTTTAAGTTTATTCGCTTATGGAATACCCAAAAATGAACACTGCTCAATAGAAATGTGTCGATTTTTTCTAAAAATCTTTATTTAGTCCCATCAATGAATTAAATTTCGGCTCCAGGATGCCTCAAACATTAACATAAAATTAAGACTAATTTATAAGATCCCACCAATATATATTTTAAAAGCTTGGAAATTAATAATTTAAAATATTTATTTTGTAGTGAGGTTACTCAATGTTGGGCAAAATTAGCTGTTCCTGTCAAAGAAGACCAGTGCTTCAGTAAAATCATTGATGCGGTCAAACTTGCTTCGCCTAGTGTTAGCCGGCTTATCGACATTATGAAAACGACTCGTGGCAAAATTCTTATGGTTCGTGAACCCATCGATGAAATGCTCACTGATTTTATCGAAAATGGCAAGCCAATCGACAAAAAGATAGCTGAATTTAATGCCCATAAAGCAGCATCAGTCATCAACGAGAGTTTTGCACTTTTAGATAATTTTAGCGTTTTAATGAATAACACCATTGAGGATTGAGGATTTGAGGATTATTGTTTGTTATTGTTTTGCATGGTATTTGTGATTTTAATTTTTAAAATTCCACTGATTAGTCAAGGTTTAGCCAAGGTATCGGTCACGTCTTGCGCTGGGTCACGGTAGTCACGGTAACGATCACGGATTTTTTAGCCACGGTAAATCACGGTCAAGGTTTTTTTTCGAAAATCCACGGTCCCGTGCTACTCTTCTTTTAATTTTACAAAATATGAGTGAAATATAGTGATTCTTCGGTCGCTGGAACATTTCCACTTCCTGCAGTTCACCATCCTCCTTTTGGCAATTCACCTTCCGACATTTTTACCTTCTATCCCTAGATTGCCGTTTTTAATATAAGTAAAAATTTTATCCAAATAAAAATTTATCCGCTAATTAAAACAACGACTAAAGTAGAAAACAACCAAAAGAAAAATTATAATATTCTATAATTTTACAAAAAAGACGTTATTTTAATTTCAATTTAACTGTCCAATTATTTCTTTTATAAATATAATTTAGTTTATTACTCATAATTATTACTAAATTTTTTTTAAATGTTCAAAATAACAGAAAATAAAATTATTAATCATATATATAAAATATTTTAATACAAATTTTATTGCCTTCTCATACTTTTCGTTTAATGAATCAGAATGGGATATAATAAAAATTGTTAATTTTTGCTAAATTTCTAAACACCATTTTCACAATATTGAATATTTTTATATAACAGATTTTATAAATTTCCAATTATGTTTACATCTGTGTAATTAATAAAGAATTAAAATTTTGAAATCGCATGATATTAATTATTTATAGGTTCCAAAGTATTTTTTCGCCTAGTAAAAGTTTACTCGACTCGAACTTAATTCTTATTCAACATCGGCAAAATCCTCGCCTAGTTAATTTGAATAAATACCCTTGTATAAGTTAAGTAATAGAAAAGGAAAGAAATATCTAAATTTCTTAAACTTCAAGATAAGAACATAAATAAGATAAGGGCCACTATATAGAAAGCGGCAGAACCCATCCCAGAAAATAGCAAAAGGTTGGGTGGGATTGAATCAGAGAGCTTTCCAGTGCAGGGTTGTTATCTGCTCAACTATCCCACCACCGACTGGGGTTTTCATTTATTAACTAATCTGGTAGGAAACTTAGCCGGCCTTAAAATATTATACAATGCTTTTAAATTTTATATTTAGATTAAAAATAATTTAAAATTTTCTGAAATGATGTTCAAATTTCTTGATCGTATTATTTTCATCTTTTCATTTATTCAAATTTCGAAAGCTCAGGTCAGTGCTAATTGGGACATAAACGGCGTAGTTGAATGTAAGGAGAATATTCACGGAATTGGCGAATTCTCATTCCTTTTACAAGAAGCCACCATCCGTTTCTATGAAGACGACATGATGTGTAAATTATTTACTATAAATTATTTAATTTATTTAGCTCAGTATATTCAAAATCAAAATTAATCTCCCATCTAAAATAGTCCAAGTGTATTATTTTAATTTTACTGTTTAACATTAGTGAGAAATAGTATATTAATAAGCGAAAAGCAAATTCCGATTTTTTGAACATTTGAGTTTATTTCTATTTTTTCGTTTTTAACGCATGTTTATTTTTGCATAATGTTGCTTCAAGCAAATTTTATATTTTTGCTTATTTTAGTGTTTTTAGAACAAATATTGGGAAAATTTCTTATAAAAATTAAGAATAAGTTAAATTATAAATTTATGAAATTCTTATTTTGAGGAAATGAATTTTCCTCAAAACATACATTACATATGGTTTTTTATACTCAAGATTTTTAAATGTTCTTTTCTTTAACACAAAGTTTTCTAATTAATTTCTTCTTTTATAAAAAGTTGATGATGATCTACTGAAAGGAGGTTATGTGTTAACAGACGGAAATGGACAATTTGTTGTTAAAGGATACGCATATGAGAACGCTGGTATTTTAGAACCTTATTTGCAAATTGATCATTACTGCTATACCCCAACACTTGATCAGCCTATAATAAAGGTAAAAGAACTAACATTTAACATTCTCAAAAACTTAATATTTATTTTCTATGTTTTTGCTAATCCTTTTTCTACAAATAAAATTTTGAAAAAATTCTGACAAAATCCAACCTTTAGTTTGTATAACCGGAGTTTAGGGAAATTTGTTATTATTATTTTGTACACTTTAATAATATTTCGTATGATAAATTTAGGGCTGCTTTTATAGAACTGTTGTTAGACTCGAACAAAAACCTGACTACCAGAATGTTTACATATTTCTCGGAATAGAATCTGCTAAACGTATCGACCCTAATGGTGATAAAGAGCTGATAATGGAAACGACAATATTCTGTCCTCCTAAAAATTAAATGAAAGAAATTTTAAAGAATTTAGTATGAAAAATAAAATTTTATTAGATTTATATAAATGTTTATATAATCTATTAAATTCACAATAAATTTTAATTTATTTAATTGAATAATATCTTTTTAAGAGTTTCTATTGATAGTTTAAAATGCTTATTTTTCTTGTTTATGTGAATGTAAATGTCCAAGAAATGTATTAATCTGATGTTCCATGCTTCAAATAATTATAAGGATATTTTTCACCTATCTATGAAATAAGAATGATAGAGTTAAACATACCTACAATTGTACCTACAACTTTTCTTTTCTTAAATAATATTGAAAATGAATGAGAGATTACAGTTTTATGGAAAGATTTTTCAACATTTTGAAATAAAAATTTATGTTTTTTAATTTTTTTTTGAATTTTTAAACTCTCAAATTTCAATATAAAAATATTTATTTTAAATTAAAATTTTTAAGCAATTTAATTTATTTTTAACTTATCTCATTTCTAACAACAAATTTTCATTTTTTTTTTGTAAAAATAAAAACTTAGAATTTTAATAAATCAAAAATATTAAATTACAGTATTCTCTCACTCATTCTTTTTTGAATAGAAACCAAAGTCAAAAATAATGAGAGCGACACTTGCGGCCCGACAATTTGTAACCAAGGCTAATGCAAAAAATTCTTTCGAAAATCATTTGGTCTTGCCAACAGAGAAGTTTAAGGCCTAAAACAAATCGAACGTTGCTAAGGCCTTCTTGCATTTATTGCTATGAATTTCTCTCATCATTGGCAGATGCTTTAACACTTGTTTCGGAGGTCCATGTTATCGATCCCATCCATCCTTAGCTATTTTTAGGAATAGTTTGGAAACTTGACCTTTCAACATGTTTAAATAAAATATTTTAATGCTTATTTAAATTCTTTATATTTTTATCTTTATCAATTGACTTGATAAGTCATTTAATTTAAGTAATATTTAAATGTTCAAAAATTACATTAAAAAATTTGAAAACGAATAAAATTATTAATCATATCTGAATTCTCTTTATTTTAATCTATAAGGATGAGCTGGCTGAGAATTGTAGAAAAATTGTATTTAATCGTTCAAAATATCAGATGACCGGAAATGTTATTAATACTTTTTTTTTTAATAATTTTTTACACAAATGAAAGAATAGAACGTTAGTAACAAAAAAAAGGAATATAGAAAATAAAATGTGCATTGGAACAATGATTTTTAGTTATCTGAGGTTAGAAAGTTCGGGAGTCATCATTTTCTTTAAAACTGGCACAAAACTAAAATTTAATGTAGAAATTATGGTGGTCAAATCTAATAATGATATTACTGAAATTGAAAAAAGGCCACTAGGTACTGTCCTGTATGCCTGCCTTGAAATCCGAAAATTTTTTAAAACGACCCGAAACCCGACCCGACATTTGAGCTCAAACCGAGGCAACCTTGGATCAGACGATATATGAAGATAACTTCTAAAATCTGATCCGGTATGTCTTCAATGGACTATTATGCTTAATGGGTTTCAGAAAGCTCCTGAATAAAATCTCTTAATTAAAAATTAAAATAAATTAAAAATTATTTTTAAATTTACCAATATTTAATCAAGAGTATTTCATAAAAATCATGAGTATTTATGTACATTAACAAAAATTGAAGCAGAATTAAAAGATTAATGAATGATAATGAGTATATATAAAAATAAATGTATCATATTTAAAAATTTATTTAAAGAGTATTTTTTCACAATGATATTCTTGAGGATGATGACAATATAATTTATGAAGATTAAATTTAAGAGAGATAATTATATGAATTTTTGAATGAGTATCTATAAAAATAAAACGTTAATTATTAAAAATATGATCCTATCCAAGTTCTTTTCCTGACAAATCATGGGTTTAAAAAATCCTATTTCCATCCCTTCGCAAACATTTAAAGTGTTTCTTAAATGAAATAGGTTTGAAAATCATTAATCTTCACATCATACATTCCTGAAATAAAAAAAACTAAAATTATTTTGGAAAAAAAACTAACGAACCTTCTTTAAACTAAACAATTTTTCGTTAATTTTAATTGTCTCAAGAAGAAAAGCTCATTAAACTTCTAGCCACAGTGACTGTTTGGTGAGAATGGCATTATTATAACTTTAATTGTTAACAGTATCGAGCAAAATTTGATAATATTATACAATTTGTAGGGTTAGTCATTCCATTTTGTGCATGTGATTATATTCAAATTCCTTACTTCCTATAAATTTTCTTTAAATTTATAAAAAAGAAATTTAGTTGAATAAAGTTTGGTTTATTTAAAAAAATATTTTTTATATTCATTCTCAAAGAATTTTTACCAATAATTTATGTAATCTTCGCTGTTTAGCCTATATAAAATCTTACATTTAAATGTAAGATTCATATTTGGACGTGTCAATGTCGATAAAATGCTTTGCTGGCGGAGTAGCAGGGCATTTTTTTAGCAGGTTAAATAATAAAACCGTGCTGTTGCTGGCAGCATCTAAATAAAATAATTAATAGATCTCGGAAACTTGTTATGCACGAGCTTTCTAGGTTAAGTTAAAATTTATTTCTGGACAGGCCCGGAGTCTAGGTTAAAGCAAAAGTTTAATTAAGAAAAAGAAAGACCTAGGTTTTATTTGAAAAATTATTTACTTGTTTACTGACTGCGTAGTACGGTTAAAGCTTCCACAACAGGGAAAAGACGGGATTCAGCTTTCCTAAAAATATGAAATATAAGTGTAAAAATAAAATTTTTACTAGGGAGAATGTTAGTCACCCAGTTTCCAACTTCATTTGCGATATCTTCCACAAGTTGCTTTCCAGTATTTTTTCAGCATCAGCTGCATTGCAAAACTCATCGAGAGCATCCAATGCCAGCTTTTCGTAACATTATAAAGAATTCCAAATCCATCATTTTCTAGATACAGTATGAATTAATCATTCAGCTGTTAATATAGCTTTTTATCTCTTTTTTATGCCGGCGATGAGTTTCACCTTAAGGAAGCGGAGAAGGTCTGCAAATTATTGATAAGAAAAAAATTAGAATTGTCATTATTATTATTCTAAATAAAGTGATATGTTCAAAAAGGAACGAAATTTTTTAGAAGTTAACCAAATTTCAAAATATTCTAAAAATAAATATTTCTGAAATATTTTTTTTAAATTTTTGGCCATTTTAATCATATTTTCGACTTACTCGTTGCATTTGGTGACTGGGTCAAACATCAAATTAAATACATTTCCACAGGTCATTCCGTTTCTAGAGCATTTTTTATATTCATTTGCTGAGGCCAGTTTGACCAAAAGCGAGATGAGTGTGGCAATAGCGAGCCAATTTACTGCCATTATTTTTTCAATACTATAATTAATAATATGCATAAAATTTAATCTTTCTTACATTATTGGGTAAAGCATTTTCTTCCAGCATTTTGCTATATAATTTAATTTATTAAAAAATTTATTTTTAAATTTTTTTATTTAAAATTTTTCAAATTTAATTTTTTTTTAAAATTTTTCAATTTTATTAATTTTCAACAAAAATAAATTTATGTTCATTTATTTAAAAATAAACTTACTTTTTAATTTTATTCACTTTTCATTGCAGTTTCAATAAATTTTTAAATCACGTCCAATTTTGAATTATTATTTTTTTACTTTATTTGCGATGATGTTTCAGTGAAATTAACTTCTTTAAAAAAACTTTTTTAAATTACTATTTCAGAAACAAAAAAATTAAAAAATTATCTGCTAAATTAATTTTGACTATAAAATTTTTTCCTTTTTATACAAATTTTTAGCTAAAATAAATTATGATGACTAGGCATGAGAGGTTGATAGAAAATTATTTTTTATTATAAAATCCTACAATTGATACCAATAAAATTGTTTAAATTTAGGAATTTTTAGTAATATTATTTTTATTTTTCTCATAATTATAGGACTTGGTTTTTTGATTAAATATTTTGTTGTGATAAAAATAATTAATCATTCAAAAATAATAGTTATTTAATTATTAAGATATTTTGCTCGAAAGTTTATTCAATATTGAAAACCGTAAAATAAATTAAAAAACTTAATCATAACTATTTTCTGCAAATAAGTCAATTAAATCTCATCTTTAATAATTTAATTTTATAAGCCTAAGGTACTGTAGATTTTAAAATTATCACAGTCAACTCCCGTGACTCGGAGAAGAGCTCATATAATTATTTTGACAGAGAAATCTTCGTTGGGATGTTCGAAGCTGTTCACTATAAGGAGAGTTTCTTATAGAGGGAGTTTATTATAGAGGGAGTTGAATGTAAATTTAATTTATTACTGTATATTGCTGTAATTATTATATTTTATTTAAATATCTAATTAATCACCGGAAATTCATTTTTTCTATTACTAGCGAAGTAAGCTCGCCCTTTGGGCTGTTAAAACATAACAACAACAAACAAACTCCAAACTTCCCATTTAAGCTCTAAATATGGATAATTACTGGTATTTTTAATTCCTGGCAAAAAGTCCATTTTCCCGGCAAATGCCGGGTTTTCCTGGTAAAAGGGCATCCCTGTGTTGAGTAGATTGAATAAAATTGCTAGAAAAGAGAATTTGGCTTATTTACATACCAAAAATATTTCAGATTTTATTGGAAGCTTGTAAATAAATTTAAAAAATATTTTTCCAATTTTTAAGGTTGTAGTTGTCCGGCACCTAATCCTGAATGTACTTGGAGTACAAAAATTAAACTTGAAAACAAAAATACAAAAATGAACTTTAAATTAAAAAGATAAACAAAAAATTACAAAAATGCTCTATAATAAAACATAAATATAAAATAACTATATGTAAATTACAAAGGTTTTAATATAATTATTATTGTAAATTTATCATAGTCAATTATAAATTAACCTGTATGGATTGGATTAATTTTTTATTTAATCAATGAGAATATCCTGTTTTATCTCTTATCAAAAAGTCCTTTATTAGTATTTAATGGAGTTTACACAATTTATTTTTTAATGATATTTAGCCGAATAAAGGACAAAAGAGCTGGTTTATTTATTTTATTACCTAATAGAAAATTGAAACTTGCTTTAACTTTAATCAAATATCATTAAATCTTTTGCTCATTTTGTTTAGAATTTATTAAAATTTATTAATTTTAAAATTTCTAGGAATGAAAAATAGAGAAGTTAAGCTAATATCAGACCAAAATCTCTACGAAAACAGAAGGAAGTATGCAGAAAATTTAAAAATGATTACCTTCATTAGTGTGGCATTTGGGTGTTTTTTAAAATTTTTCTAAAATCTTTAAAAAATTTCTCAGAACAGCAGCCACCATTGCAAGCATTCTTATTGTCCCTTTAATTTATATCTACACTCAACGTATACAGTTAGCTTTAGAACCTAATCTGAACAAATGCAGAATAGAAAGTAGAAGGTTGATGGAAGAATTGATACAAGCTGAATTGGTTTTTATTAATTTTTCTTAATATAAAATATTTTAATTAACTTTATTTATATACTTGTGATATCACATATAGCGTAGTTCAAATTAAATATTTTTCAATTTACCCCTGGAGTCTGTAATTAACATTAAGGAGAAAATTGGAGAGAGTAATTATTAGAGCATCTACGGTAGTTGATAAAATGTTTACTCTCGTTATAAGTGCAGGTAAATGGATGATCTAAGTATAATCGACAACACAGAGACATCCCCGATGTAGATCTTGAGCTGATTATTAGAATGAATAACGAGAATGAATTTATATAACAATGCATTTATAACGAGATTAAAAATAATTTAAAATAGGAGTTTTTGCCCTTAATATAACTGACATTAACTTTTATCCCAGAGACTTTTTTGAGGGGAAGACTTTCGAAGTGCTCTTATAACAAGAGTTAATAAAATAAAAGGAGAACCCAAAAGACTAAAAATAGAGGCCATCATTCTAAAAAAAATATTTTTTAACTTTTTAAACAGTTAATTGTTGGTCCTTTACAAAAAAGACGAATTCCCCGTCAAACAATTAACAACAAAAGAATGTCTAAGGGAAATTTCGCCTTAAAATTGTTTGCTTCTCCACCTGCAGTATCTCCATTCTCATTGGAAGAAATAGTTCCGACATGTTGTCAATGTGGAATAGGAGAGCCTGGAGTGGCTGGACAGCCAGGAACAGTTGAGATTATTTGGGGGGGGGGGGGAATCTATTGATAGTTAGGGATTAGAGGGTAATGTTTCCCAGACATTTGCGGACAAAGTCTGCAGAATCCCTACTGAAATTTTACTGAAAGCCTATTGAAATTGGAACAAAACAAACACGCATATCTAATTAAAATAAATATTAAATTAACTTTCCTTATAGCCTGGTGGCTCAGGCCCAGATGGCCGTGAGGGTGCTGCAGGTATTCCCGGTGTAGATGGTATCCCAGGATTACCACTAAACGAGCAAGAATGGTCAAGTTAAATAGAAAATTTTATTTAAAAAATCATTTTTAAGGTGTTTTGACTGCCAAACAGCTCCACCCGGCCCAAAAGGACCTCCTGGCCCTAAAGGGCCAAATGGTGAAGTTGGAAAGACTGGGACACCTGGAACTCGTAAGGCCATGAAAATTTGATTAACTAAACTTTTATGTCGATTTCAGCTGGAAATAAAGGCCAACCGGGAATTATTGGCATGCCCGGACTTACTGGGCTTCCAGGCCCTACAGGAGAAAGAGGACCTAATGGAATGCCTGGAAAGGTCTGAAAAGTAACTTAAATAGATTTTTAACATTTTTATTTTAAAGTTAATAGAACAAATAGCCCCGCGAGGAGCGCAAGGCCGAACAGGGCCGTATGGTCCACCGGGGTCTCCAGGCCCTCCAGGTCAGCCAGGAAGGCAGGGATCACCTGGACCTGTAGGTGAGAAAGGTGCCAATGGATTGAATGGACTTCCAGGTCGAAATGGGCCAAAAGGACCGCCGGGCAGGGATGGAGAGCCGGTAAGAAAGAAAATTTGAGGATTTTCCAAAAAAAAATTTAAGGGTTTGTCTGGTGGGTGTGACCATTGCCCTCCTCCAAGATTGGCTAATGGATATGACCAAGTGGATAAAACAGTGGATGATCAATAGAGGAAAAGAAATGTTTAAACCTGTGTTATATTAGCTTGCCTCTATTAATTAAAGCTTCGTTAGTTGTAATAAAAATAAATTTTGCTGTTTTAGGTATTACAAAAATGACAAGTTACCTTTTTTTGGCAAGTTATTAATTAGGATAAAATTAAAAATAGAATCTATATTTCATACGTATCATCTGTTTAATCATAAAAAACGTTTTAATTGTTATACAATTTAACTTTTTCTTTTCTAGAAATAAGATAAAGCATCTAAAGTACATTTTATATAAAAATAAACCATAAAAAAGTACATTTTATATAAAATTTTTAGAAATGAATTCATTATAAATGAATTCATTAGAATTAATATTCATTAAATTTTATTAAAAAATTTAATCTTTTAAATAGCCACCATTTTAGTGGATAGCTTTGATATATTAATTTAATTTACCAATTAATATAATTTTGTTTTTTGATTTTTAATATGTTTTTTGATTATACATAATTTAAAAATTTTAAATTTGAATAAATTTGATCACTTAATATTTTGGCTTTCGACTTGACTAAGCGAAATGAGTAGAATGTTATCAAAATCAACATTCCTATGAATTTAGATTAAGTTATAACTGTTGGACTATCCATTTTGAACTATCCATCCACTAATAAAAGAAAACGGCTGACAGTCATTAATTTTAATAAAATTATAGAATATAGATAAAAATGAAAAAATTTAAAAAGTTAGTGATTAAAATTAATGATTCATTAAATATTTTTTTATTCATTAGTAAAATTATTTAATTAATATTAAATCGACACGCCCATAAAATTTATAAATATAAATAATTTTAGAATGAATTAAGATTCATTATAAACCCTTAATCCTAAATCCCTAAACCCTTAAAAAATCTTTCAACATATTTGCTAAAATTAAAATAATGTATTTAGCAAATAAGCTTATTACCAATAAGTAAGTTTATTTTTAAAGAATGCTTAAATTCTTATTTCAATTTAATATAAAAATTTTTGAATAAAATTTTTATTATTTTATAATTTTTGAATTATTTGAAAAATAAGTTTGATAGTTAGATAGCTTTCAAATTTAAATTTGACTAAATATGTCAGAATGAAAGTCAAAATATTAGGGCATATTTTGAATTAAAATTTTTTGACAAGATAACAAAAATTTTTAGTTTTGGTGAAAATTTGTTTTTTGCTCAACTTATTATTTTGTCTAAATTCCAATCCAAAAAGTTAAAAGATAACTAAAACTAAATTTAAAATTTTAATTATATCAAATAAATTTTAAATAAAAAAGTTTTGATGATCCTGATAATTTGGCTAAAGCGCATCTGGCAATTGGAGAACACCAACCTTCCAACGGATCCGGAAATATGGGCAATTATAATTTTAAAATGCAAAATTAAATAAATTTATATTTTGAATTAATTATTTTAATAAAAATTAAAATTTTAGTAAAATGAAAAGTTAAAAAATATATTATCATTTTTTAGAATTGAAAAATAATTTGAAAAATGGAAAAGGATTTTATAGTGGAAAAGGACTCGGCAAGATATTTAAATTATAAAAAATATAATTTAAGAATTAAAAATCAAGAAATGTTATTTAAATATATTATAAAATTAAAAAACATTAATCTTTAATTTAAAATATGAAGCGTTCAATTATTTCATCGCTATCATATGGCTTCACGTCGCTACTGCTTTATCTCTTCCAACAATGGCATCGTACAATGAGATATGTCCAATCTCAGATCTGACTTGTAAAAGTGTACCATCTATGGCTAAAAGCATAACAAAATGCAATGGGTATGTAATAATAAATTTTAATTTTTATCAAAATAACAATTAAATAAATTTGTAAAATTTGGAATAATAATATTAAAAATAAAAAAATGTAATCACATCAAATTAAAAAAAAATTAAATTTAAAGCTTACTGTTTTGTTATGAAAGTCAACTGACAAATCAAGATTTAATCGGGAAATATTTCAAGTTGAATGAACTTTATAATATCCGTCCGGGGAACAGCGAGCGAATGTGCTATTCAGATAAAATGGAAATCCAGATGAATGGATTCGCTATTTACTACAACCTCGATTATAAGACCACAGAAGTTATTATGGATATTGCTGGCCGCAGGTATAAACAAATTAATAAGAATAAAAATAAAAATAAAGATATGGGACAAAGTTATTTGAAATATTAGGATATAAATTTACCGAGTTTTTATAAAAATAAAATTTATATAAATTAAACCCCAATGGCAGTAGGTACCGATAACAAAAAATTTTGAAAAGATAAATATCAATATAATTGTGTATAAAAATAATTACAAAAAATTTTGAAATAAAATTTTGTACGTTTAACTCGAAAATTATAGAGGCTACTTCAACCTTACTAACGTCTATCCTGTCGAATTAATGAAGGCCTTAAGTAAAAATAAGAAAGAATTAGGTAGTTTAAAAGTTAAAAATTTTATTTAATTAAAAATTATTTTTGATAAAATCCATGGCATGCGTAATGTCAAAGCTTTTTGGAAATCTTTTAGTGAGGATGGAATCCGTCTCGAAGAGGTCCTGGAATTTGAGTTATTGGAAAAGGATCTGTTGTTTTGGAATGATGATTATTCTGTAGGCAACCGTGTTTTCACGATCAAAGAACAGAAGCGAGAGAACTGTCAAGAAGTAAGTCGGTTAATAAAAATAAGAATCTTTATGATTAACTTAAATGTTAATGATATAGTAAATGTTTAGCAAAACTTAGTTACATATTATAGTATTATAATTTGAATGCAACGATTAGAATTATAAATGATACCCAGATGTATCTACCTTGAGATACTTTACAATTATTTAAAAAATATTTTGTTTTTATATGAGAAATTATAGCTTCAGTCCATATTATGGCTATTTAAATCACTAAATATTGGCACTAATAATTACTGAAAGAATTTTTTTATTATAGCCCAAATGCAGTTACTATACCAAAGAGCCGTCGATTTTCGACAAGTATAGCTGTCAGTGAGTTTTTTCATTTTTATTTAAAGTTAATTTATTTACATTAATTTATTTAATTTTTTATTTAAAGTTGTGGAAACGGAAAGGATGAAGCGAAAGATATCAATAAGTCAGTTTAAGTTTTTAATTAAATAAGGATATCAAAACATTTAAATTATCGGCATAACAGAGACTCACTCAAGTTACCGAAATAATTATTTAAGTCATTTAAAAAAATTTTTTTTAAATAAATGAAACAATTTTATAAAAGATGTTGCCAAGAACATCATGAGTGCATCAAGGCAATAGACAAGGAGTTAGATTGTCCTGAAGTTCGTTTTGGCATGCATTATATTGAAATAAATACATCTATGTATTTATTTGACACGGAGCTCTTCAAAGGTAAAATATTATTAGAGAAACATTAATGATTTCAATAGAATAGAAAAAGGAAAACAGAATAGATAAAGGTTTTACGAATTTTATATTGCTTCCAGTTTTAAAGAATTGCCAAGAATATAAAATTACGCCATTATTAGACTAACTATATGTTAAATTAAATAAGCATACCTTTATGTATGTTGAAGGGATTGTTAGGGAAATATACCGTTAGAGGTGTCAAATTTTTTCATAAAATTTAAATTATATGTATTAGTTTTAATATTATTAAAAATTCTTATACAGAACGCCAAGAGATCGAATGCTTATCGCAGGGTGCCTGTAATCAAAAGTTGTGCGAATGCGACAGGTGATTGTAATAATTTAATATTTTCCTTTTGTCAAGATTGATTTTAATTTACAAGAGATGGGGAACCATCTTGCAGCATTTAAGGGTTAAGGTGTGGGTTAAAAATCTATGGCATTGTTTGTGGTGAGCGAAGCAATGATTTACAGAGGGTCAGAGGTTCGATTCCTGCCGATGGTTAAAAATTTGATTAATAATAAAAGCCAGCCATGAAAATGAAAAAACTTTCTTAGTTCCTATTTAGTAGAATTATTTTAATCAAAAAATGCTGATTGGCATTTATTGAGATATTTAAATATTTTTTATCTTCAGTGCTGTTCTTAAATGCTGGTCTGGGTTGAAAGTTCTTCCTGCAGAAAAAGTATGTCTGAGTTGTTATTTGGATGCCGCTAGACATTTTGCAAGAGTGCCTATCAGAAGTGTAATTGACCGTACAAATCGTTTTGAAGATGAAGAAGTAAGGGTGAATGAGCGAATATATAATGCTACCGAAGGAAAAGAGGTGCCAGATATAAATCAAACTCTTGTAAGGGCTGTTATAGTAGTGAGTACCGGCTACGACGTTATTAATGAAATTGAAAAAGATATGAACCAACTTATCGTCAAAGAAAAGGAATTATTAAATGAAGATATGAAGAATCAAAATAATGAACCTGCAGAATATATTTTTTATATATAATATATTCTGCAGAATATATATATTACCTTGATATTTTTAGCATCGATTGAATACCTCAAAGAACAAAAAGTTGCATATCAAGCTGGATCACGAGTTCTTCAAGCAACAAGAGTATTAGAAAATTTTTTGGATCCTATTAATGATGATTTTTGAAGATATAAACCTTTGAAACGTTATTATTTTAAAAGCTCTACTAGGTATATCATATTAGAAATTTTCGGGGCGTGATATTTGCGGCCGACGTTTGCGGCCCAAAGCTAAATTAAAATATTTAAATCCAGAATAAAAGTTCCTTTTTGAAGTCTTATAAGTCTGTAGAGCTTTTAATTTAAATAATGCTTTTTTAATTTAATAATAAAAATTTTTTTATCAATGATTGTAATTATTTCCAATTTTTATTTTGAGTAAAATAATAAATAAAATATTATTTCAGAATTTAAATTTTATTGAAAGTTAAGGTTCTGGCCCAGAATCTAAAAATATTATCCGGTTTCGGCAGAACTTTCCTTGCACTATAATATACACTCGAATAATATTTGAGTCAGTTCTTCAAATAATGAGGGTGTATTTTAAGAAAAATATGTTACTGTATCAAGTCGTAGTGATCAAGTCCAAAAGTCTCGGTCTCGTGTAACTCTAGTATCAAATACTTGATAAACTAGGAAATGATATATCACATACACATGACCAGGGGACCATTTTATCGAATTTAAAATGGTTTGTCTCGTTTTTTCCATCTATTCATTTTGCCTCTTTTCATAATTTTGTAACTTTCGCCAAATTGATGATATTTTTAAAAATAGGTGCTGATTAATGACGACAGTTGATGAGTTCGACACTGATTTTTATGTGACAAATCAGTGATTTTTATGTGAAAAAATCAAGAAAATTGACAAAAACCAAGAAAAGAAGTTGAAAAAAACGGCTGCGCTCAATTATAGAAAATAATTATCATTTTTACATATTTCACGAATAAATGAAATTGAGAGGTATCTTAAAAAATACTGTATCTTAAAAAATAAATGAATACCTAATAATAAATGTGACATTTTTCGTACATTAAGAGACATTAGAATCTATACTACGGTAGCCCTTACCCTAAATGCAGAACCCTAATTAAAATCTTAAAGTTATTTTATTTAATTTTAAGATTATTTTAAACAAAATCTAATCCGTTAATTTTCTATGACTATTAGAAAATTTTCTATTTTAAATTTCCGGTTGACTACCAATTTAAAATATAAAATCAAAACTAAATTATTAGTAATGGAATTTGATTTTATGTAAAAATTATTCTCCTGGAAACCAGTCATAATTTTAGGTGATGACTGGTGGTTTACAAGGAATAAATTATAAAAATAAATTTTGGAAAAAAAATAATTCTAATTATAAAATAAAATGCAGAAATAGATATATGACAGAAATATTAGATATTTTTTCTATCATATATCTATTTCCACTTGGTCTTGGATAATTTTCTAAATATTTTGTCTAAAAATTTTTCCAATTTTAAAATCCAAACAAAAGAGATTTATGTTTTGCAGAGTCCGTAAATATAAGCTTTAATAAAGCAAAATGAATGTTTCGTTGGGAGATTGATATATCTTGATATTTTTGAAAAATCGGGCAATCCGCTTTAAATAAATTAGAGTTAATTCTTTTTAATTTGTTTCTTCATCAACTTTTCAATTTCCTTATTTAAAGTTTTTATACAAATTTATGGCGGTTATATAAATCAGCTTTACTAAAAAAACTATCACAGTAATTTGTAATAAAAATTTAGTCTAAATTGCCTATCATTAAAATTAAATGATTCACTACATGAATTTTTTAGATAATAAATAACTTTATTTAAACGCCATAAATTATTATTTATATTATAAAAACATTCATATTCACACAAATTTTCAAAAATATCTTTTATTTAATTATTAATATCAATTTTTCAATTTCCGTCTTTAACGTAAGTTATATTTTTATGTTTAGAAATTGAAATAAAATTAAAATTTATTTTGCAATCTTTATCAAACAAACACATAATTCCTCTAAATTAAGCTACTAATTCCAAGAGAATTTAATAAAACAAAAAAGGGTCTTATTTTTGAGGGAATATCTTCTGTATGTCTTACAAGTTGTAAGACATACAGAAGATGAGGAGATCTGATATAATATTAGAGAAAATAATATAAAACTTTTTAGATTGCATTTTAAGCGCCGCAGGCAAAAATTTTGGAATTTTACTGAGCCAATGGCTAGAAAATTCAATCCAAATTAAAAAATTTATTAAATTTTTAAACTTAAAAAATATAGTTGGAAGATAATTAAAAAATATCTCAAAAGTTAAAGCATTGGGAATGTAAAAGGTAAAAGGCGGGATCGGGATTCGAGAGCCAATCCCGATACCGATCCCGACTCGGGATTATTTTTCGGGATCGGGATCAGCAAAAATCGGGATCGGTATTCCCGATCTACTTACAACCTTTAATTTCATTGAAAAATCTTACAAAAAATTAAATTTTTTATTTAAAGACACCAAAAATTATGGCTTTAATTGTGTTTTTAATGATAATGATTATGAACGGTGCAGCAGAAAGTAAAATTAAGAAAGTCTATACAACGGTATTATTCTAAATAAAATAAAAGAAAGTTTTTATTTTAGGAGAAAGATCCATGCCCAAACTGTGCTGATTGGTGCAGATCTGATCCTGATTATACTTGCAATTATTCTTGTGATGATGAAGGACATGAAGATATCTTCAATGTTAATTGTGACGAGAAAACTGAAAACATTAAGTGCATTCATTTTGCAAGAACCTATCCATTGTTAGTTTTTGATTCAGTAAAATATTTTCAAATCTTAAAATTAAATTTCTTTCATTTTGGTAATAGAGTAGCGAGAGCTCACAATCACATTTTTGTTTCATTTTTGTCATTCTATGCCACGTATCTAAATATAATTGGCCGGATTTTATTCGAATTTCCAGAAAAGTTGATTTGTAGGCGCCTTCGGGGTTTAAAATTCTATATCCAGCTGAGTCCCGCAATTTACATCTCCGGAACCTTCGTCTAATCTATGAATTTTCGCCTCTTGAGGAAAAATTTTGGTAATCAAGATATAAAAATTAGGTTTTGGAAATTTGGCCTATCACTTCAGAGCATATGGCCGGGTCTTGCCTAAATGCGCTTGGCTATTCATTCAGTGTTTATAATTTAACAATGTTTTATGCTTTTGTATATTTTCCTCTAGATACGAATTTTTCTAGCTTAGACGAAATTTCCGGAGAGAACATTTTAATATAAATAAATTTTAAGATGCAATTTTCACTTTAACCCATACGATGTTGGTGCGGAGAGGTAAAAAATTAGTATAACAATAAACTTATTATAATATGTGAAAATGAAGTGGATAAGCTATTACCGGATCACGAATTTAACTTCTCAGCTCGATTTTATGGTCAGGCGTTAAAATAAAATTCACGGTCACTGTTTTTAGTCGCCGTGACCAAATATATTGGATTTTGTCCTGATTTTGGATCTGAATTATCAATGTTTATTAGAATTGAGTAAAGCCATTGCTATTTTTTATAAGCTGCAGCCTTAAACTATTTAATTTATTAGCCTACTTAGCCATAAATGTCATATCCTAACATTTTTAATTCCAATACATATTTTTTGAAAAAATAAATTTTATTCGATATTTTCAATTTTTTAAATTTTTATTAATTAGCACGGTGGCCTTTACATAATATACTAAAAAAATACACAAAATTGCAAAAAATAATCAAAAAATGCGCTAAAATTTATCATGGTCACGTTTTTAATATCTAAAATGTAGGGCTAAAAGTAGTAAGTCTACTCCGTATATTTTTAGGATGATCTATTTAATGTGAGATGCCATTTAAATTGGATTTATATTAATCTATATATTTTCGCTTAGATGCTGTAAGGCGGCTGCAAATTGTTACGATAAACAAAATCTTCGACATCGTCAAATGCAAATTTAATAAACTCTTAAATAATTTAAATTAATATCTTTAGCAGTGATAAGTGTGATCCTGAAGTCCCAACTGATGTATATCCACCAATGCTAGACATGGTCGTCCTGGATCGCGTTACGACGATGACATGGAATTATATTGTAACAAGCGGAAAAGATCGCCATAAGAAATTTTTTGATTGGTGCGGTTTGTAAGTTTATTATTCTTTAAAAATTTCGTAATTTTCAGTGATGGGGTCTGGCAAATTTTGTTACCAACTAATAAAATTTTTCTCGGTTATTTTTATTTGGAAGATTGTTTATTTCGGTTTTGACCGACATTGAGATTAAAAATAATTGACTGGTTTGATTACCGTATTTCCTCTAACAGACAGACATGTCGCTTTATATCGTTTTTTATACTGACTGACATGCCCTCTTTCAAAGTTTCATCCTAATAGAGTGTGTCTTTCTAATATAGCTTGGCGTTCTATTAGAAGAAATACAGTAATATATTTTTCCCATTTGAAGAATATGGTGTTACGACAATTGCGGATACGCAGCTGCGGATGCGACAATTGCGGACGGTAACTGCAGATGCAACAACTGCGGACGGAAAAATCGGCGCAACGCCTTTGGCGTCTTAAAATATAAGTGAATTGTTAGTTGTTTAGGCCAATTACAACATCAGGAATTCATGTTTATTCAATAAGCTATACTGTTAATATAGACTCGGTGACCCTAGGTCCCGAAATTAATAGGCTTTACTATTCGCGCCAAAAGTGTTGCGCCGATTTTTCCGTCCGCAGTTGTTGCATCCGCAGTTATCGTCCGCAATTGTCGTCCGCAGTTGTCGCATCCGCAGTTGCGTATCCGCAATTGTCGTACCGCCAAGAATATAATAAAT
>ABLG01000748.1:0-15927 GCA_000172435.1 Meloidogyne hapla
TTAAGTTCTTTTCAATTTTTAAGTCTCTCTTCTTTGTAACCTGGGCATGTTTGACGATTTATAAATTTATTCTTGCGTAAGTTATTAATAAATTATGTTTACAATGCTCTAAATACAGTAAATTCTTGGGTTATAAAGTGTAGACTGTAATTTAAAAATTTAATTTAAAAATAATCAACTGGTATAATAAAATGAATCATAATTTTTTGCTTAAAAATATTCATTTTATTATTAAATATAAATTATTATTGGAATTAAAAAAATGATTTTTTAATGTTTTTTTGAAGATGAGAAATAAATTAACAAAAATAATTATTTTTAGTTAAACCTAGTTTTTAAAAGTAATTAATATGTTAATTAGGCTTGAAATAAATATATTCTAAAAATAAATTTTAACGATATTAGTCAGCGTTATTTTACTGCTGTGATTTTGGCACAGTTTGACTTAAGCTGAATTTATTCATAATAATCTTTTTTTTGGAAAAAAACTCAAAAAGGGTTAATAACGTCTACTACAGGGTTGCCGCGGGTTATAAAAATTTTCGGATAACGGGTTTCTAGTTGGCCAAAACCTCGGGTATTGGGTTCAAAAATAGGCTGGGTTTCGGTCTCGGGTTTCGGACGGCAACCCTGGTCTACATTAGCATATTACTGTAAAAAGAAATACACGTAAATTATCTCTACTAAAAAGCCACTTGGACGTGGATAATACTATAAAATAATTAAAATTATAAAACAATTGCCATAAACATCTTTTGATGGCAATTGTTTTAACCAAAAATTTTGTTGATTTTGACTCTAGTTTTTGATCGTATTTTGTTCAGAGCATGTCTACTAGATTATTACAGAAAAAGTGAAAGTGAACTAGAAAAAGTGAACTATTACTCTTTTTCTGGCTGTCGAAGTATATCTTGATATCCGGACATTTATCCAGTTTTTGTTGTTTCAATATATTGAGATAAAGTTCTTATCCATTATCAAGCTTTGAAATGACAAAGCTCATAATTTTTAGCGGATCTATTTAGATTTATCTTTTACTGTCGAATTTACTCACTGACATGGTTTGTTGATATACATAGAAAATTTCATTTAAAAAATTATTAACGCCTTTTTCTCAACTCGGTGAAACTGAAGATGATAATAAAGCTGAGAATGGAAATTTGCTTGAAAAATCATTCTAAATAATCTTAATCTCGAACAGGATTTTTAAAATTGTTTCAACATCTTAAAATAGGTAGCAAGTGATTGGGTGGGTTTTATCCTGAGGGATCTTCAAAGGAAAGGTTGTTATCCGCTCAATCATCCGAACAACTTGGCTTATAATTTTTAATTTATATTTTAACAATTTCCAGTATTTATGTCACTATTTAATTTCATAATGTCAGTTTATAACAAATTAATCACCATAAATAAGTTGAAAATCATTTGATCAGTGTCGTTCCCATAAATTAAAATTCTCAAATACCTGATAAATGAGTGATTCATAAAAATGCAGTTTTTTAATAAAAAATTATTAGTGGATGGATATAAATTATAAAGATGAGAATGGAAAAAATACTAATACTGATTTTCTATTTATTTATGGTGAATTATTACATTTATTTCATTAAATTTAATAAATTAACTATTTTTCAAAATTTTCAAAAATTAGAAGAAATAAGTTAATTTTTATGTTTTTAAATTTTTTAGTATTTTTAGTATATTTTTAGTATTAGTATTTAAATTTTTAGTAAATTTTTTTAGCATTAGCAATTAATAACAAAAATAAAAAAAGTTTTTGGATATGTGGATCAGATGCATTCAAGAAATTATTTAACAAAATACAGAGTATATTTTGTTACCATAGGAAGCTAATTCAATGACTAAGAAATATGACATTTAAATAAACAATTTATGGATTTAAAAGGATTTTTAGAGAATGAAAGCGTTAATCTCTTTTATTTTATTGGTTCTTATTGGCAAATGTTCTAATTCTGATCGGGAAGAATATCAAGAATATCTAAGGAAATTGATTGCTACCTATGATTGGTACTATAATGAAGAAAATAATAAATGGGAAAGATTTATGTTTGATTGTGAATGTGTAGGTATAAATAGTGGTTCATATGGATGTGCATTTTGGCAAAGAATATATCTATATTATGTTCCGGAATTTAATCAGTTTAGTTCCTATGTACAACAAATTCATGGAAAGGATTATTCATTTAGTTGTTATTACAATGAAGATAATAATAAATGGGAACCAAAGTTAGTTCGTTTTAAATGGCGATCTATACTCATATCAAAAAAACAACATCAAGCAACTGATGAAACTGAAGATGAAATTAAACCGAAACATTCAGGAGTTCGTTATAATGATGAACAAGTTAAAAATATGCTACAAATGATGCCGCTAGAAGTTGTTGAGTTATATATAAAGGAGTACGAAGAGGAATATAAACGATTAATAAAAGATTTGACGGAGCTGGACGAGAAAATAAACGAGGAACGTAATCAAAATATGAAAAAATATGAAGAAGAAATGAAAAAGATTTACGGTGAACATGACTGGAGCCTTATGATCGGAGGAAAACTAACAGAACATGACGAAAGATCTAGTTTCAGGGGCGAATTGTTGGGTCGTATAAATAATGCGGAAAAACAACCAGAGAATTTCAAAGCATATGATAACAAACTTTACTTGGATTACATTAATAAAATTGATCGAACAAAACTTGCGAAAGTAAAATATCTTGAAATGAATCTATTTACCAAAGAGATAATGGGTAACTTGTTAGATAAACGAAATGCTCGAGGAATGATTTTAGGAAAAGGATTTGATGAGGTAAATAGAAACCAGAAATTTTCTGACTTCTTTTAACATTTGTTTCTAATTAAGTCGGAAAAATACAATTCTATTCCAGATTTGAATTTTTCAATTTTTACTTCATTCATTAACGATAAAAGGTTTTTACTCACACCAAATTCCAGCACAGTTTGAAAATTCGCATTGCCTTATCTAATTTAAACAGAAATTAACAAGTTTAATATTTAGCACTTGTTAAATGCTATTAATTCTTCTGCCACTTTGCCTTGTCCTAAATGTCAGCAATGGTGCACTAACAAGATGGCGAATTATTACGATTGTACCCGTTATTGTAAAAATACAACATGCTGCCCAGTTAAATATGAATGTGATAGTAATTGTAACAAACCAATTATTCCAATGTAAGCAATATAATTAGTAGTGCCGGATTTTCTATTAAAATGTCAAAATAGCACTTCAATAGGGTACTTCCCTATCTATAAGTCAGGTCTACCGTAGGGCTATTAGGTAACTAAGTTTATGAAAGTTGAATCTACTCAATTTTTGTATGATCTGTATGATTTTGGTATCAAAATCGCTCTCTTCATGTTTTCATTCCAGGGTTTTCATTCTGTTTAAAGTACATAAAATTTTAGCACCGTTAAGGAAAAGTTTCGTCATTTATAAACTTTTAGGTGAAGATTTTAGACAAATTTTGAAATTATTATTTGCCATAAAAAGTCGGGGTTCGGGTCGGGTATTCGAGAATTTCTAGGGCCAGGTTCTGGGTCGGAAAGAAGTTCGGGTATCGAGTAACCCGTTTCAATCCTGACTCATTCATTTAATTATCTCATCGTTCTAAACTCTTCCTTTCACCTATTACTTCTATCATCATGTGGTACTCTTCATATTTACATACCACTCATCAAATCTCTGCTAGTTTTTCTTCATAAACTTCCTAAAACTTTGAACAATGTACCTTTCCTCCAACGGGGGACTATTTTAGAGAAAGTACGGTATGCACAAAAAATCAAATATAAACGAAATATGCATATAAATAAAAATTTATTTACACTAAATTCAATTAAATATTTTTTAAACCCAATGAAAAACCCAAAATAGAAATTTGGGATTTTCAAAATCAGTGAATAAGCAGATTTTTACTAAAAATTAAAATATTTCAGATGCGATGCAAACTTTAAATCATTTGTTCTAAAAGCTGATACGTAAGTTTTGAAATTATTAAGTCACTAGTTATTAAATCATTATTCTCAAAAAATAATTATGATTCAATTTAATAGACTCTGTAATGCTATAAAACATTGTGCAAGAAATAACACAGGGAGACAAGTATTCTATTTGTAAGCTTTTTATGAAAATTATTGAATTAAAATAAGTCAACTCTCGATATAGGACCCCTCGATATAACGAACTTCTCGAACATTGAACCTTTTCTCTGATCCCTGACAAGACTTCTCACTAAAATGACTCGCTTTAACGAACTTTTCCTACAATCCCCTCAATTTCGTTATATCGAGAGTTGACTGTATTTAAAAATTATACTTATCAAAAGGGAATTGCTTCTTCCTGCTTCTGTCTTTTTCCTATTTTTTACTATTCAACTTCAATTTTTGCCCCTCCATTTTTAAGTAAAATACCGTAAATTTTATGATAGATTATAAGACATCTATTAAAAGACATACGGTATGATTTATGTAAAAAACAACCTTCAAAATTTTTTTCTGCGAGATTCTAGAGATATGATTTTATGGTTAATAATAAAGCTAAATTTAACTATAGTAAAACAGGAATCGACCTGCGAACTTCTCCAGATGCTCTACCAATTCATACGACGCGTATTATGCTTTCATTTTTAATATATCACAACCACCGCCTAAGTCTTTAAATAATATGTTCATTAAATATTTATTTTGTAAAAAATCTCATAAATAACTCTTTAAAAATTTTAGTAATAAATCTTGCTATGGAGCATATGACTACGGTGATGCAGCAATTGTTAACCATATTTCAACAACGTTTAACAACTACCCAAAATATGAACAAAAGAATAGATTTTGGTATTGCCTTAATCACAGTGGAAACTGTCTTGACTTTTTGAAGTTTTTTGGCGTGTAAGTGTTTATATATTAATTTTAGTAATTATTAAAATAATTAGAAATCGTAAATCTTATGGCTCCTATCTTCATTTTTGCTAATTCCCCTTTGGTTAAATATGAAGAAGGGGCCACAAAATGAAATTAACAAGTTTTTGTGAAACAGGCAATGCGTGCATGGTATTCTAATGTATGATCCTTTATTGCATATTCAACAACTGGCTGAAACTATGAATAGAGAAACTGAGAAAACCAATGGAGCGATTAATGACATAAGGAATGAAATGGAAAGAATGAAAAATGAAGTTTGAAATTTATAATTAAAAAAAGTCGTGGTAACACGCCCACTCTCCGGACCCTTGTTCGATGTCTGGTGGCTGCATTAATGTCGTCCCTGACTACGGGGGCACGCTTAGGTCTCCTGAGTGGGGAGGCAATCAGTTGCTTGATTGTAAATATTAGCGTTGGAAGCAAGTAATCCTGAGGCATCAAGTATATGGACCTTGCTGCCTTAATAACCTCCCTACAGAGATAAATTATTTAACCATACAAAAAAAATGTTAAAATTTATTGTTAAATTAAAATTCAATTTAAATTAAATCTTTATTTAATTTTTGCATAGATGGCATCGAAGAAAGAAGTCGAAGAAGCGAAAGAGAATCTTACTGCTTATTTTAAAAATGAAATGAAAAAAATGGATGAAAACAATAAAGCAGCGCTGGACGCAGTTGAAAATAAGGTTAACTTTTCTGTTTCGAAAATTTTCTCAAATATATGGGAAATTATCGATAATTAAGACATGTACTTAATAAATTGAATTCTGAATATTCACCATTTAAATTTCTGAATATTCATTATCAAATGTCTTATAAAATGTTCATTAGAACAGCAATCTTTGTTTATTTTTAATTATTTTATTTTTAAAGACAAAAGCTTATACTGATGGAAAATATAACGAAGTTGTTTTAAAAATAAACACAGCAGTACAAGATGCGAAACAAAGTCTTACCACGTATGTCAACAGCAAAAGTGCTTCTATCAACAAACGCGTTGATTGCTTAAGAGAGGTTCTGTTACAGGTAAATGAAAGGATGGGCCATTTATAATAACAATATTCAGAAATACCAAACGAAAATGGATAAAATGAAGGACAATGTATTTAATATAGCGAAGGAAGCGACTTCAGTAGGGGTTGGAGTGGGATGTAGTGCAGTTGGTAATTTTTTTTTACCTGGATCTGGAGCCATTCTTTCTCCATTATGTACAATGACAACGAATTTTCTTTTTGATTCTGTTCGTACACTTGCTGAGGAGGAAGATTTAAATCCAGGATTGTGTTAATAAGTTGAGTTTTGTAATTATGTAATATTTTTCTTTTAAAACTCCTCTTTGGGAAATTTGAATCAGTCCATACTTTTCTAAATTAATTTAGACAACAAAAAAAAACAAATAATTTCAAAAGAGGAGTTAAAATTTGAAATAATTAATCTAATTTGATTTATTATAATAAGCCTTAAATAATTTTGGAAATTTATTTTTAATAATTCGGGTCATAAATATTTATTAATTTTATTACTTTATTTGAAATAACTAGGGTTGTCGGTTTGAAACCAAATCGAACCGAAAACCTATCTTCGGTTTCGGTAAAACGAAGAATTTTCTCAAGCCGACAAACGTAAGAACCTAAGAATATAATTTAGCCATTTTATTATTTATCTACCTGTCTTTTGTTTTTTTTAAATTTATATTTAATAAATAAAAATAAATTATTTCAAAATTTCATTTATATGATAGAGTTAATAAATGAGGAGAGAAATCATAGGAAATTAACGCTATTTCTTCTGCGAAATATTATTATTTTACCTATTTTAAAATAACTATTTTTAATCTAAATTACTGTATTTTATCAGCCCGGTAGCCCAGTTTCTGGGTATTTTGATTTAATTTTGTAAAATTTTAATTTTGTTTAGATTTAATTTTGTTTTTTATTAAAAGAGATGCACAAATAAAATCTGAAAAAATTCGTAAAATGGTTTTTTTTTGAAAAATTGCCTTTTGTTGAAATTGTCTTTTGTAGTGGTACAATTTACTAAAGAAAAAGTTCGATTTATCAAGAGGTTCGTTACCAGGGGTGTTCCTCGTCTCGTTCTCGCCTCTCGTTTCTCGCCGATTCTCGTCTTTTTTGCATTTCGCCTCTCGTTTCTCGTGTCTCGTTTTTAAAATGATTCTCGTTTTCTCGCCTTCTCGATGTCTCGTTTTTAGACAAAAAAACGAGAATTTTCCGCAAAAATTCACCCCTAATAACGGCCAAAATTAAAAATTTTTTAATGAATTTTAGCTTAAAATTCAATTTTATTTTAGTGCTTAAGTAATGTCAAGCAAGACATAGGAGCAAGACCCTTGAAAGGTTTTAACTTATTAAATTTAAATAAATGGTTTAATTTAAAAGAAGGCACAACGCTGTAGCAATAAAAGCTCTAATAGAGGAGACATTAGCAGAATTTTCAATACCAAATGAGAAGATGTTTTTATTTTTGCGTGATTCAGCTGAATTGATGATAAAAGTTTGCAGTGAGATGGGATTTCGATCTTTTGACTGCTTTGCCCACAAGCTTAACTTAGTGAGTGACGTAAACAATTTAAAATTTTTTAATTTTTAGTCGATTTGGGATGGATTACGCATATTGGATACAGAAAATCTACAATTATTGCTAAGGTTTTAACTTATTAAATTTAAATAACAATTATTGCTAGAAAGAATTAAAAAATTTGTACGCAAATTAAGAAAATATCTGTTTCGAGAGCCGAGCTTGTTCAAATTCAAAAATTGAATGATTTACCCCAAACCAATCTTATTAAAAATACTGAGGTTTTATTGGGTTTTATTGGGATTATGAAATAATTAATGGTCCGTTGGACAAGCACTTATGAAATGCTAGAACGTTTTTTAGCTAATGAGACTGCAATTAAGATTCTTTAAGATTCAACCAAACGTTTCCAAAATTTTCTCAGGAATTAAGATTCAACCAAACGTTTCCAAAATTTTCTCAGGATGATTTTAATACAATTTCTGTTTTAAAAGAGGTTTTTAAATTAGGTTTTTATTGAATTTTTAAATTAAAGATAATGCTTCCAATTAACAATGCCACAATCTATATACAATCGATCGAGAAGCAACTATTTCTACTGTTGTGCCGCTTTTTCGAGTTCTAGTTCGAACATTGGAAAATAATACAAAAGAAGTTTCTGCCCTCTCTCTCTAACTCAATTAAATAGAAACAAATAAATAAAATATCAAATAAAGAACTTTATTTCCTTGCTCTTTCTAAGCGTTATAAATAATACAAACCTTATGAATGGGGAAGATAGGGTTATACAATAAAAGGGGAATGAAATAATTAAATGGGGTCAAAATATGCGGGAAAGAAGTCATAGAAAAGTAATGCTATTTCTTTTCTGCATCACAGGAAAAAGAAAAAGGAGGTTATCAGGTTATCACAGAGGCAATTGTCAATGGACTTCAAATGAGAATGGGCGAAAAATTGGATGCAAGTGGAAATGTAAAACGTCCATCATGGGCGGATAATAGGTTAATTAGTTTCTGAATTGTTTTAAATGGGACAGGCCAACTCACCGCGAGCCCAACTCAACGTGAAGCTATAACTCTGTTTAAAATTGATGAATCTCACACGTCAGGGTATGATTTGATGCATCTCGACGAGCTGAATCTAACCATACCAAGACGTGTGAGATTCGATACTTTTAAGCGGAGTTATAGCCTCACGGTGAGTTGGGCTCGCGGTGAGTTGGGGTGTACCCGTTTTAAATTTAATTTTAGAGACCTTATCTTTGCTACAATGCTCTGGATCCACGTTTTAAGTTGGTATATCTGGAAGAAGAGACTTTTTCTCCACCACAATTTAAAAATTTATAATTTTTGTTATTAATAAAAATTCTCGTTCTCGTCTCTCGTTTCTCGCCGATTCTCGTCTTTTTTGGCATTTCGCCTCTCGTTTCTCGTGTCTCGTTTAAAACGATTCTCGTTTTCTCGCTTCTAGTTTTAAAAATGATTCTCATTTTCTCTTCTTCTCGCGTCTCGTTTTTCAAAATCTGTTTCGGCACACCCCTGTTCGTTACATAGAAAGAAATTATATCGAGAGTTAACTGTACTTAAAAATATAAGAAAATAATACACCTAAAATATTCTTAGTTAGCATTTAAAACGCTGTGGGGTTTAAGATTCATAAAATAAAAGGCAAAACTCATGGAAAAAATTGTGGAAATTTTCCCAAGCGAAACAAAGCATAAATTTTCAGCCCGGCTAAAAGACATCCCAAATGTTTTGAAATGAGAGAAGAATATCCTCAGCTACGATGATGGAACTGAATTTTTAGAACATATAATGAATTTAAATTTCAAATCATTTAATGCCTGCGGCATTAAATGATTTCTTATATAGTTAGAAAACTATATGTAAATTATTATATACGGAGTAAAAATTTCCCCTTTAATTTTAGATTTCCTCTTTTAATCATCAATACTGTTGTCTAGCAATAACTTCACGTTGGTTTTAACTTAACTTTTAATATAGATCTATTAAAATCATCTCTTTAACTTATAAATCATTATATTTATTTTACCCTCTTAGAGAAAATTTTTACCGTTTACGAAAAATTTTGTATTTGATATAATTTTATTTATATTATTTTATTAAAAGCAAAATTATATATTATTATAAATAAAGCTGATAAAAAATTTAGAGCAAATTGATACAACTGATACTAAAAAGTCTAAGGACAATCCCTTTTATTATATCAATTTTACAGTTATGTTGCTACCCGACCCGTTTACCTACGGATCGAGAAAAAAGCCGGGTTTCGGGTTGAGGTTTCAATTTTTTCCATTTTCGGGTCAGGAAATCGGGTCAGGAAAATGTCCGAGTTTCAAGTAACCCGTTCCAAACCTGCTATGGGGAAACTGGGACATGTGAGCATTTTCTGCGCTTTTTACGATTACCCACACGTTTTTGTTCGATTTCCCGTTTACCCATTTTTCCTCCCCGTCCCGCTGGTAGCAACCCTAGCAACCTATTCCAATTTAATTTGGATTGAATTTCACTAATGCCTTTAAAAATTATATTGTATCAACCTGGTCTTTTATAAGAAATATTTTAATTTTTCTGCGATTCAATCAAATTTTCCAATTCTTCAACTTTATTAAAAGATTCCTCAATAACAACCTTAATCCTATTATGCTCTCGCGAAAATAATTTGCTAGCAATAATATGCAGCATAACAACACGAAAAGATGTATATTCCTCAAGTAAATCATCATTCGTTTTTGAGACTTCATATTTTTCATAATTAATTTCTTCTTTCATTACAGCAATATCTACCGAACTGTTCACGAGATTTTCAGCATCTTTGATTAGTTCAATCCCTTTTTTAAAATCATATGTTGCTAATGAAAGAATATGACTAGCTTCTTTCAAATCTTCTATTTTCCCCTTTTTTTTAGCATTTTTAATGATTTGTGAAATTTCCACTTCCCTCTTCTTAATTTTCATTTCAACGCTGTTGACTGTTCTGAAAGGACCTTCTACAAGCTTTCTCGAGATGTCCATTAGAGTGCTCATGCAAGGGTCTGTCCGGTTTGCCGGTTCTGGAATCTTAACCCAACATTCTGCTGCGGATCTGATAATAATTAACAAATCATTTGAACGATTTAGAGGAGATATTATTCTAGATAGGGGTAATATATCACTGACCATTCTATAAGCTGTTCAACCATCCAAGTATCTTTGACCGTAGTTCCTGGAAAACATTTTGGTCGGAAGGTGTATTCGTTACCCCTTCGGAGAGCAAATATCGGATCATTCCCACCTAATCTTTTGATATTTTCTGTAATTCCTCACCTATCACATTCACACAATGCCTGCTGACATTCATTCTTATCAGGCACGCATTGAAAAGTTTTTTTTCCTTCTTCACACTTCCAATTATAATTTGAATCATTCAGATAAATCGCATAAACTTGTGGAGGGTAAAACAGGCACTCTTGCTTTGCACATTGTGAATGACACTTTTCTTTGAGAGTTGCAATGCACTCATGATGTTTTTGACAACAACTAAACAATTTTTCTTTAATTTATTTTAATTGATTAATTTTAAATAAAAGTGGATCTCCCCTTCAAATACCGTAAATCTACTAATACCGATGCGTTTATTTTTCAACCCATTTTCAAAGGGACGGCATTTTATTTTAACAAAGTATACTGTAAATATCTTTCACTTTTCAACATCCACCAATGTTCCTTTCCACAAACCACAACTGAAATTAATAAAATATTATTCAAGCTTTAATAAACTAAAATTTAATAATGGGAAAAGCCTCCCTCAGTTTTAACAAATATATATATATATTTTTAGAACAGAAAATATAACACGTCGAAATCTTTAAAATAATTAGGTAAAAGGCTTACTTGCATCCATAATTAGTAAAAGACTCTGGATGACAGGGCAACTAAAAATATAGAAAAATTAATCGTCAATTAATTTAATTAAATTCAAATATGAACTTACAATTGGTTTGCTTGTAGTTGTAATTTCCTGATAAATAAAAATAAAGAATATAAATTATTTTTCAGTTAAGAACAGTGCTTGGAAGCTCGTACCAAAATTCGTACTCGTACTCGTATTCGTACTCGTACCTTGGTACGAGTACGAATACGAGCAAAAAATTAGGTCGGTACGAAGTACGAGTACGAAGCAAAAAATAGGGGTAGTACAAGGTACGAGTACGACCGAAATAGCTCGTACTTACTATACACCCCTAAAGATAATAGAAAAAACACAATAATAGAAAAACCAATCAAAAATATTTCGCAAATTAACGAGAAATTGCCAGCCGGCACAACACCTTTTGGAAAATTTTGCATTATTTTTATGCTTATCGCATCCCTGAGATGCGATTCCTCTTATACTTAAGAAGTCAATGATAACCAAAAAATATGGATTAAGGAAAAGCGTATTACTTTACAAAAATCTAATAAACTTTTAATTCTGAGGGAGATTATTTAAAGCTAATGATGATTTAAAGCTAATCTTCTAGATAATGGGATTCGTTTCGATTAAAAAGAAGTTCCATTGCCACATGAGTGAGGGGCTACCCGACTTTTGAGGACTTATTGTAAAAAACAAAATCGGGCTATTTAAAAAAAAGTTATGGCCAATACTCTGATTTCGGCCAGATTCCCTAGTTTTGTGGCCATAACTATATTAATTTGCTATAATTTTGACCAAGCTTTGTATCATTTAATAATAATTATTAGCTTGGTTTTATAAAATTAAATCTAGTTGTATATCTTGAGTGAGGAAACTAAGAGTGAACTCTTATATCTTTTAAGTGCAAAAATCAAACCAAAACTTTAAAATTTTAATGTAAAATGAATAATGATGCTTTCCTAGAATTTTAGGAAATTCCCCCTCTTAATTTATTTAGCGATATGTCTCTTATATTTTTTGATGCTAATCTATGATAAAAATAAATTACTATTTAAAAAAAAAGGTTGAAATATAGAATGGCACCCTTTAATATAATGGCATATAGAGAGGGGGTTGAAAAATAGAATGGCATGTCATAATAATACAGTTTTTACGGTATATGGTTGAACATGTTTTCTTAAAAGAATTATCACCTGACACGTATCTAAATCATTTCTCAAATACTTGCCATAAATCACATTGTGACCCAAATAAGAACTTCCAAATCCAGAATCTAATTTCAAAGCATTAAAACCAATATATGTATTAATCATTGCCCCTTTTTCCTTTTCATATTCAATATCAACATTACTTTGTTTCTTGATTTTTTCTAAAATTAATAAAAATGTTTAAATAGGCATTTTAAAGTATTTAACCATAAATTTCAGGATTTTTTCCAATAATTGCTTTAATAAAGTCAGTCGGAGTGATGTCTTTCAAATAAGATTTTGAACTGAAAACAAATTAAATTTTATATTCTCTAGACCTACAGTTTTGTCCTTATACAGTCTGTCCTTAGTTACGGTGCACCGACACTACCGGAAAACAAATTCTATTGAAATTGGAACAAACAGCCACAGGGGCAGGCCAGTACTTTGGCCTAATACTTATAGTACTGTTTTGGTGGTACAAATATAAAAAGTGCCAGAAAATGTCACTCTACCCATAATTTGACTTATTAGTCATATTCAAAATTTCCTCCATTTCCTTGAAGCTAACTATAGCCGGAGGTAAACATACTTATAATACTAGTATACCTCCATTTATGAATGTTTATTTAATTCGAATCAAATTTACCTTATCCCAAGAATTTCAATCTTAGCTTCAAGCACATTGCTTTCTTTATCATAAAAAATTGCAACACCATTCCATTCATTACCATATCCAAAATAATCTTTATCTGAGCAATGTCCATTCTCAATACATTCCTTACAAACCCTTTCACCATTTCCCTTCTCCAAAACGAAACGAGTCGTGAACTTGACATTCTCAAGCAGTTTAGAAGGAGCCATTAAGCTTTTATAACAAATCACAAGACTGAAAATTATTTCAAAAAGAATTTTTATATTTAGGCATTGCTGTTATGTAAGAGAGATCCAGATGGTTAGCATAAAAACAACCATTCTCGCCAATAATAATTTGGGGATTTTGTTTAGATTTCTTGAAATTTGTTCATACTCCCTTCCAATAATTATTAATTTTATTTCATTATTTACCCTTCACAGTTGTCAACTTTTTCAATAAGAGACTTGGCATAGTTGCATAATAAATTATCAGATGGGCATAATTCAAAATGGGGGGTGTAAAACTTATCAGAAGCAGTTGTAAGAAAAATCAGGAGAAAAATTAAAATTATGAAATTGTGCATAATTAAATACTAAAATCTAAAAAAAATAAAATATTAAATTTGTTAACTTAATGTTGTGCTATTATTAAAAAAATATTTTTGTGTTGATATGGGTTGTTTAAGTTAAGATATGGGTTGTTTTTGTTTATGACTGTTTTTGTGCGTATCTAAGACATATTTTGCATATTTAGATGCATATTTTGTGTTTTTTCGGTGTATATATATGCTAAGTTCTTAATATATTTAATGTATATTTAGACATATTTTGCATTTTTACGTGCATATTTTGAGATAATTTAGTGAGAAAACACCTTTGGCTGCGAGGCTTAAGCTCTTTTAAATTTTTTTATAAAATTAAATAAAAATAAATTTAATTTCACTAAATTATTTAAATTGTAAAATTAACATTTAAACTGAATCACTGTCCAATAATATCGCTGCCACATAAATAATTTATTTAATAAATATATTAAATTATTTTTATGAATCATTATAAATGATTTTTTTAATTATTAATATTTTTATGAGAAAATCTAAAATTTAAATAAACATATGATTGATTCACCTTTTTATCGCTTTAAACGGAAACGCAAAATTTAAATTTATAGATTAAAATTTTTTAATGTGTATGCAATACAGTAAACGTTGGTTATAGTGCCGAGGGGTGTTATTTCAGATGGGGTCTCTTATCCGGAGTTTTTTAAGAGAATAAATCCAATAGGTCAAAGAGTTGTTTTACCTATAAAACTAAAAATAATAATACATATAATATTAATTTCTTGTCGAAACTAGTTTTTTATTTAAATTAAATTTTTGTATTAATATTAAATAATAACTCCAAAACATGCAAATGATGTTTTGAATGCGGATATGCCTTGAAGAGAAGCTAAAAAATGGTGTTTTTACATCGGTACGAGCTCTTTAATACCCAGTTCTTATTGTATATCTGTAATGCATATTTAAAAATTATTTTATAAAGTTAAAATTCATAAATATATCTTAAAAATTTTATTTAAAATTTTAATTTACCGTATTTATTCTAATATAAAGTACAGTCTCTATTATAACGACAATCTCTAATGAAACGACTGATTGGAACTTATTCCAACTGATTCCAAATTAGTCTGGATATACCCAATTTATTAGAAAACACAACCATTTGGACCCGTACCATAAGGTACTAAAGAAAATGTAAAAGGTGAAAATTCTTATGTCGGTCACGATACCATATAACGACACCATTTTAAATTTCATCTTACCTTAAGATAAGAAGAAATGAGGAATAAGAGACTTATCTACCTATATGTGAGAATGATCTTGGGAAACTAAGAAAATGTTGTTAAATTGTTGTTTTTGCCAGAGTCAGAATCAACAACATTTTTTGGTTAAAAAAAGTATTTAATTATGCACAATTTCATAATTTTAATTTAATTTTAATTAGAATAAATACGGTAAATTAAAATTTTAAATAAAATTTTTAAGATATATTTATGAATTTAACTTTATAAAATAATTTTTAAATATGCATTACAGATATACAATAAGAACTGGGTATTAAAGAGCTCGTACCGATGTAAAAACACCATTTTTTAGCTTCTCTTCAAGGCATATCCGCATTCAAAACATCATTTGCATGTTTTGGAGTTATTATTTAATATTAATACAAAAATTTAATTTAAATAAAAAACTAGTTTCGACAAGAAATTAATATTATATGTATTATTATTTTTAGTTTTATAGGTAAAACAACTCTTTGACCTATTGGATTTATTCTCTTAAAAAACTCCGGATAAGAGACCCCATCTGAAATAACACCCCTCGGCACTATAACCAACGTTTACTGTATTGCATACACATTAAAAAATTTTAATCTATAAATTTAAATTTTGCGTTTCCGTTTAAAGCGATAAAAAGGTGAATCAATCATATGTTTATTTAAATTTTAGATTTTCTCATAAAAATATTAATAATTAAAAAAATCATTTATAATGATTCATAAAAATAATTTAATATATTTATTAAATAAATTATTTATGTGGCAGCGATATTATTGGACAGTGATTCAGTTTAAATGTTAATTTTACAATTTAAATAATTTAGTGAAATTAAATTTATTTTTATTTAATTTTATAAAAAAAT
>ABLG01000747.1:0-39871 GCA_000172435.1 Meloidogyne hapla
TTATACTTAAACAGCACAAGCAATAATTTAAAATTGATTTTTCATTCACATGCCTCCCTCCAATACATTAAAAATTATTCAGGCATATGCAAAATGAAGGCAAGAAAGGCATTGCCTTCATTGTAACACTCATCCCCTCTCTCCTGCAACACTCCTCTCTCAAAAGAGGGAGAAGATAGGGGTTGTAAATGAAGACGTTGCCTTCATGTTAAATTCGGCATTAATGCCAGCTTCATAATTTTAAATGTATTAAAAATGAAGGCATTGCTTTCATTCACAACACCCTCCTTCTTGCAACACTCCTCTCTCTTAAGAGGAGAGGTGTGTAAATGAAGGCGTTGCCTCCATGTGAAGGCGTTGCCTCCACCACTTGCAACATTGATGCCAGCTGCATAATTTTTAATGTATAAAAATGAAGGCATTGCCTTTATTCACACCCCTTATCCTCTCCCTCATACAACATTAATAAATTTTTACCAATCAACGGTTTTTTTCCTCCATTTTATATAAAATAAGTTAAAATTTTCTATTTAAAATAAATTTAATAAAACTCTAGAAAATTAATTAATGGTTCCGATGCCTAAACTGACCTGAAATTTTATTCGATTAAAAATCTTTTGGAAAACGGTTTAAAATATTCATACTATATACTGTTCTAAATAATATTTTAAAACAATACTTAATATATTTTTTTTCTGTTGTAAAGTATGAACTTAAATACAAATCGAGTGGCCTTTTCCAAAACATTCGGCGAGGCTCCACTTGCTAGCCTCGTTCTTCATTTCTTTCAAAAACATATTACTAAACTATTTTCTCTTTTATCCGTTTGATAATAAACGTATATTTAATTTTACATTATTTTTGATATAACGGGGACAAAAATTCTACACCTATATAAATTATCTTTTGAAATCTCACTATTTTATATAATGAGGACACAGTATTCTATAACTATTTAAGTTATCTTTAAATTTTAGTATTTCTATTAAACTAAGTGAAATGCATAGTTTCTATCTTGCTTTTGTATTATTATTTGCGGTGATTTATGAGATTGATTGCGTAAAAACAAGAAGTGGAAAAGAATCTTCAGGAGGGCATACGAATCGCGACGTATATTTTATATTTCGAGTTACAAAATAAAAGTTGATTTAAAATTCAGGCTTCCATGACAAGAAGTGGAAGACAATATTCAGGAAGAGATAGGAATAGCGAGGTTTATTTTATATCTTATGTTACATACTTAAACTTAATTTTAAAATTCAGGTTCATGGCACCATGGAAGCTCCACCAAGCACAGAACAGCAATTAAATGAACAATCGGCTTTGTTTTCAAACCTTTCTATAGATCCTCAACAAGCTACTGGAGTAGGCTCTCAATTAACATTTAGTAATCGAGAATTACGCGCCATGCGGCGTTCGAGAAATAGGGAGAGTGCTAATCCAGGAACACATTCTCTGCATGCAGAGTCTCGTTCTCAACGAATTGGAGGATCCGGGAATGCTGCGTTTGGTATTTATTAGTTAAATTATATAGATTTCTAAAATTTTGCTGAATAATGTCATAATTATTTTCAACCTTAAAATTAAATATATTATTATCTTAACTCATAATCTATCAGAATTTCATGAGGATGAGACTCAACATAATCAAGAACAAAATATAGGACATTTTCACCAGGTAGAACATGGAGAGGTAATTTATGTTTTAATTAAATTTTGAAATATGAGAGATTTGTAAACAACAGCTTGATTTTTGGATACGATAAAATAAAAACTTGCTATAAAAATAATTTTAGAAATATAAATTTTGATTAGAGTTCTCGTGGCACAGAATTCAGAATTCGCAACGTAGACCAACATATTAGTGGTCCTCACTACCGATTTGTACCACCAAATCCAGAGAATGTCATATATCATGACGTAAAGGATGATGCTGGATTAAATGTACTTATGTATTTTTAAATTTTATTTTTGATTACATTAATTAATTAAGAATTAATATGATTATTTATTATATTTAAAAAATATAATAATCAAAAATAAGTTACACACCCGAGATCAACATTCTAAGGAAAAACTTGCTGAAGATAGGCACACTGGAGATCAATATCATCTAGTGTTGATATACATAAGTTGATATCAATAGTGTTATTTATGCAATTTTGACCATTAGAGTGTTGATCTTTAGTGTGTTGAATGGAATAATTCATTTTAAAAATTATTTTATTAGTTGTCTGTTAAGCTGCGTGTTCCTCCAAGTGATAATCAACAAAGCGACAACGAATAGAATTTGTTACAAGAAAACGAGATTAAAAACAGAAAAAATTATTCAAGTGATTTAAACTATTTGCTCAATTTGGTTGTTAATTTTTGAGCAAACTCTTTTACTTTACTTTCCTTTTTATTTAAATTTTTTCTTATTTTCTTTTTAGTATTAGAACATATATTTTAAAATGCTAGAGTAAAACTTTATAAAAAATTCTTTTATTTTTGATTATTCTTAAAATAATTAGTTGTTTTATTTTTAATCATTCTTGTTGTCTTGTATCCTCAAAAGTGTCGGTTAGCCAAATAAATTGACTCGACATATTTCTAAAAGAAAATCTAAAGGATAGTTAATTAAAATAAAACGTATAAATGTAAAACAAAATAATTCAACCCAAATAAAATTTTTATACATAATTTTAAAAGAATAATAAAATTAAATATAATAAATAAAATAGTATAAATAAATTTAGACAGATTTAAATAATAAAGTAATGCACAACAAAAAAATTTTACAAGCTCTATACAAAATAAAAAATACTAGATATTTTGATTTATAATATTTAAGAGCATTGTAAAGAAAAAAATTGTGCAAAACTTTTGTTTAAAAGATAAAATAAAAATAATAAATAAAAAAGAAATTTTTAACCAAAATATATGCACATTCTAAACTTTTAGGTATTTTAAATATTTTAGGAAATCTAAAAATTTCCAAAAATTCTCCGCAAAAAAAATTTTTCAGCTTTCTGCTCAGAACTCTCCGAAGAAAATTTTTCGCAAAAAAGTCTAAAAACTGTATACAATTTACGAGAAAAATATCTAAAATTATTTCTGTTTCCTAAAAATCCTTTTAAATTACCTAAAAGTTCAATTCCTCTTTACTTTAATTCGTTTGAATTTCAATCTCATCAGGCTTTTTCATTAAACCTTCGTTTTTCATCTCTTCTTCCACTTCATTTTCCACTTCTTTAATCACAGCTTCATAAACCTCATTAATGCTTCTTATAAATTCCTTCTCAATTTCATATTCCGTGGTAAATCCATCGTAATTTTTAGCATCACCAATTTTATCGAAATCACCCTTCAATTCTTCACAATGTTTTTCTATATCTTCTTGTATTGGTAAATTTTTACTTATATAGGCACAATCTTCTTTGGCAATTAAAAACTCTTTAATTAACTCAGCATTTTGTCCCCATTTTTCGATGCCAAATAAATTTACGAACTTACTCTAAAAATATTTTTTCAAGCACTATTCAAAATAATAATTTTCAAGCGCAGTTAAACGATTAAGCAGTTTTACGTTTTTTTAAATTACAAGCAGATTGTTCTACTAAACAATTTTTGTTTTTAGGGGTAATCACAAATATCAAATTTAAATTTGCCAACTTGAAAATTATAGTGCCCTGCCCTTAACGAAAATCCATAGCTGCGGACTGTCCTGAATGAATGAAGTAGGCCAATCCGCTGCGACTTCGTTTAAAATAGTTAAATCACGGAAACCCTAATATGGCTTTTGCATAAAACTTTACCAGAACATCCTGGATTCGAAAATGGGGCTAAGGACGATTCAGTATCGCCGGTTCAGTATCGCAGTTTCAGTATCCGCCGTTTCAGTATAGCCGATTTTGACCTATAACTTCTTTAATTTTCGACTGATCCGAATAATTCTTTTATCATTCGAAAGATCTCGGTACGGGGATTCTTTTTCTTAATTGAGCCGACCTGATTCGAACATCCTACAAAAAGATACACGCAAAAAATGATGCTACAGGCAGAAAAAGTCAGTTATTCGGTTATAACTTTTTGTAGAATATTCGAATCAGGTCGACCCAATTAAGAAAAAGAATCCCCGTACCGAGACCTTTCGAATGATAAAAGAATTATTCGGATCAGTCGAAAATCAATAAGGTTATGGTCGTATACTGAAACGGCGGATACTGAAACGGCGATACTGAAACGGCGATACTGAACCGGCGATACTGAATCGTCACCTACCCTCGAAAATGTGAGCTCATAAGGATTAGAATATACACAATAATAAGTTTAAAAATGTGTCTAGTAAAGATATAAACATACCCAAGATTTTCGGATGATGATATTCCACTTTTCTTCGTCATGTATTTCCTTATGATCCTTTTCATATTTTTTCAAGCACTTTTCAAAATAATGATATTCAAGCGCACTTAACTGGTTAAATAATTTAACGTTTTTTAAAAGTTTACGAATCTTTGAATTTATTTTTTGAATTTCATCCAAAATAATGTCTTTGTTTTTAATAACTTCTGGCAATATTTTGGCTATTTTTAATTAAAAATTATTTAAAGGAAAATATTTTTTATAAGAAATAATCATTTATAACATAAAATGGATATAACTTTAACCTAATATCTTGGAAAAGCAAAATCCGGATAAGTGGTTAGGATGTCAAGCTAAGTGCAGATATCTCCAGACAGTTATATGTCGCTTTTTTGTAACCTATCTTACAATTTTACAATCTATTTAACCTATTTTAAAAATTTGACTAAAATTGGACACAATTTCCCATAAAATTTTTAAAATTTTTAAATTTTTAATTTTTTAATTTTAAATTTAATTTTAAATTTTTAAATTTTTTAAATTTTAAAAATTTTTTTCACTCTTGCAATGCTAAAAATGCGTTTGAAATTTATTACAATTTATTTTTTAAGACAAAGGTACTTAAAATAGGTACTTATTTTGGACCTAAAAGGCACAGCTAGTTACAATAGAGAAAACTTAGTCTTCGCAAATGTCCGCAAACACCATTTCACGAACCATATTGTTCTGCAAGCATATTCTTTATCCATTTATCAAAAGCCTCTTCAACTTTCATCTCAAATCCTTCATTAACAGAATCTTGATTTAAATATTCTTCTTTGTCAATCAGAAAATTTTTAAATTTATTCATATCTAATTTTTTGAATAAATCAAAGATATCGTTTTTTGCTTTCTAAAAATTATATATCACTAGTTTTATAAATCAGACTACCGTATTTTTCCCAATAGAAGCGCACGTCCCATTAGAAGCGCACGTTCCAATAGAAGCGCACTATTTATAATTACTCCCTATTACCTAATCTCTATTAGAAACAAACTTTATTATTGTTTAAATTTAGGTTTTAAAATATTTAAAAATATTTAGGTTTTAAATTAAATTGAAAATTTTTGTACATGTTCTTCCGTAGTTACTAGAAAACGATTGTTTTCTAGTAACGTTCCTAGATTTTTAATTCTATATCTAATTATATTACAGCCCTGTTAATCAGCTAAAATCTAACTAATATATAATTTTGTATAAAACTTGTTATAAATATTTAGAGAAAAACTTTGTAAGTTGCTTCATATCTGTCGTGTTGTATTTTTTTGGAAGCTGTTTTAACAGCTAAAACTCTCTGGTACTTATTTTCACTATTGTTTTCTGGTAACGTTCCTAGATTTTTAATTTTATGTCTGATATCTTATTTAATTACCGTTTGGCCGAAAATTTTGGCCGGAATTGATCTGAATGAAGAGAATGAAAACGGGATTCAAAGTGATAATTCTATAGAGATTTAGTTTTTGTTTAGATTTATTTTAAAATTTTTGTTAGATTTAGCTATAAAAATACTATAAATATTGTGAAAAATACAAGCGCACGTCCCATTAGAAGCGCACGTTCCAATAGAAGCGCACCCTACGGGAGGATCGAAAAATACAAGCGCATGCGCTTCTATTAGGAAAAATACGGTAATCATATTATTATTTATATGTATTGCATGCCCAATGTACCGCAAGACGATAAATTTATCAACAATATCAAAGCTTCATCGATTCTTTATCCATCCCCGAATTACTAAGGTTGGCGGTTCCTGGAGAAACACCGGATATCTGGAACCGGTATCCGAACAGAAATTTTGGTATCCGGAACCGTTATACGAACCGAAGATTTCGGATAGCCGTAACCGCCAACCTTACTCAGTGCAGTGTAAAAATACTTAGGATTAAAGAGGGAATAGAGCCATCAAAGAAAGGAACCAATCCGGCTCAACAAACTGGCAACTCCAACTACCTATCACAATAAACATGACATAGCCAACTCTTATAGTTAAGAAACCTGGAACCAATACTCTAATTTTGGTAAATAGGCTAGTGCACAATTCAAGACCAACTGGTATAAACCCCTTCATGATTTTCGTGAACCAATTCGGCAATTAATCCACGGTAGATACCTTAACAGGCTCAACGATTTGATTTTTTCCTCTATCCATATTCAGTTGGCGTTCAAAATTTGACCAGCATTTATCAAAAATCTTGTCTTGTTTATCATTCAAAAGTTTAAGTTGCTTTTCATTTTTTAGAAGGCCAAGGATCTCTGGATTTATTTTTTCTAAACCTTCAATTGTTTCAAGAAACATATTTTCAAGAAACAGATTATTTTCTTTTTCCGCCTTTAAAACTGTTAAATTGATTTAATTAAAAAATAAAAGAGATTAATAATTTAATAAACTATATTAATCCTTTCTTCCTTGTTACTCAAGAGGAAAGATAGTAAAAAGAAATTAAAAAGGAGGGATGTAATTATTACAGGCTTTAGTCCTATATGATCTGGGACCAGCCTGTCAAAAGTCGGTGGTGGGACGGTTGAGCAGATAAACAACCTTGCTTCGGAGAGCTTTCAGAATCAAATTTCGTCAAATTTTTTATTTTCTGGTATGGTTTCGGCCTCTACTGTAAACCACTTCTCCATTCGGACCTATGTTTAGTTGGTTTATTTCTAATAATGGTCGGGTTTCTTATCAAATTCTATTAAATCCTTATCAAGAAAAGATCTTGTTTGTTCTAATGGCAATGAATAAACTTAATTATAGTCATAGAAACATGAAAAATAGAAAAATGTTTTAAGGATAGAAAAATTTTGTGGCTTCACATTTTATTTAATAATTCAAAAAATTATTACATAAACTAGTACAAAGGATATATGGGGACGATGTTGGTCAGGGGGTGTTCTGTGTAAAATCGCCGGGGAAGCATTCAAAACGGTATTTTTGGAAAAAAGTTGTTTGGGTTGTGGAAAGCCTGCGGCTTTAAACGGGGCCTAGGAGAATTTTATTGATCAATTACAATTTTTTCTGGTAATATTTTTATACTCAGCTCATTGAAAAAAACCCACAGGTTTGGCGGTTACTTGGGCGCGAGGATATTGTGTGTTGTCCCGAGGCGTTTGGGGGCCTCCGGCCCCCAAACCCACCGGTTTGGCGGTTTGTGGGTTCTCCCAAGGCGTTTGGGGGCCCCAAACGCATTTCAAAACGTTACTTGGTCAATTTTGTTCCGAATTTTTTAGAAAAAATATTTTTAGCTTCAGCTCGATAAGAGCTTTGATTTGATATATAATTTGCCCACCTTTCTTCACTTTTGGGGAAATTCATTTTCCCTCCCAAAATTGTGGCCCAAAAATATACCCAAATTTTCAAAAATTCATCACCTTACGAAAAGTTAACTTTTTGAAACATTTTAAAGTATCAATAGGTTCTAAATTTTATGTATTATTTTATAAAAATACATTCAATAGCCTCCACCCTCGATAACCCTAAAAAATTTTGAAAAAAATGAAAATTGTCGATTTTTCAGAAAATCGACCCTAACATAGGCCACCCTTAAGTTTTTTCATTTTTTTCAAATCCTATAAAATCTCTAATTTTTTACTCTATTTTAAAAACTTTGTTTCATTTAAATACCACAAAAACTCGTAAAGTTATGCTTACCTCAAATTTTTGGGAATTTTTCAAATGGGAAAAATTTTTAAAATTTTTGAAAAATTGTTTTTTCAAAAAAATATCTTATATGGTCAATTCGTACCTGAAAAGCACGAATTCGGTGTCAGAAAAATTTTAAAAAATTTTCCCTCCATGTTATACCACAAATGTTATACCACATTTGTGTTATACCTCCATGTTATACCACATTTGAGTACAAGACTCATTTTTACCCCTATCTCCCTGAGACTCAAGTGGACCCCCAACAAAGTATATATTTTTCGGACATTCGAAGGACGCTCTATAAGAGAAGGACGCTCTATAAAAAAGGAATGCCCTCAGGGGAAAAGTTATATTTTTCCTAGATGCGCAACAAAAAGTACCCCCCAGGATGTCAAAACCTCAAAACCCTCCCGATACTCCTTCGAGACTTATGAGTTTTTGAGCACGAGTTGGCTTGTTATTATATATATATAGTTAATCAGAACATGGGGAAAATAATTTTTGTACGATATTATTAAAGCAACCCTTCGAATAATTCTGACATTATTTTCCCCATGTTTAATTCCTAATAATTTAATAAATTACTTTTCTCAGCCTCTATTTTTTTCAATATTTTTAACTTACCGTAAAAACTGTATTATTATGACATGCCATTCTATTTTTCAACCCCCTCTCTGGATGCCATTCTATTAAAGGGTGCCATTCTATTACAGGGTGCCATTTTATTTTTCAACCTTTTTTTAAAATAGAAATTTATTTGATCTTCAAAATATTAACAAACATATAAGAGGCATATCGCTAAATAATTAAGTACGAGGGCAATTTCTAAAATTCTAAGGAAGCATCACTGGAATATTCATTTTCTTCGCCTTCCTCTGATTCACTATAATTACACTCTTCGTCAGCCTCAGTTTCAATTGCTGCACATCTTTGTCCATTCAAACGAAGTTCCCTCAAGATTTCTCTTCCTTCCGGGACCGCTCCATGCGCTTTAAAACAATGAATTTTATCATCCTCACTCCCATCTGTACAAACAGTTATTCCACAATCTGTTTAGAAAAATTAATTTTTAATCAAGATTTGAAATAATTAGAAACCTTTAAAAGATTTTGAAATAGCTTCACAGGTAATCGAATCCCATGCAACAGAAATCCAGTTTAAATAAACATCAATTGCTGGTGGTTTTGGATTCCCATTTGCTGTCCATTCCATTTCTGCTCCGTTCACATTCCATTTCTGCTCATTATTCAGCTGTAATTCTTTTTAAAAGAAATGTTAGAAGTAAGAATAGTTTTTATGTTAGTCTAAGGGACTTAAAAAATGATATTAAAGGGTGCCATTCTATTAAAGGGTGCCATTCTATTAAAGGGTGCCATTCTATTACAGGGTGCCATTCTATATTTCAAACCTCTCGCCAGACGCCATTATATTAGAGGGTGTCATTCTAATACAGGCTGTCATTGTAATACAGTTTTTACGGTATGTTGTCCGCTTGATTTCATCTTTGCTTTTCGTTTTGAAGAGTTATTCAAACTCACAACCAAAAAAATCAGAAGGCAAAGAAGAATGATTTGAAATACCTTTTGAGGGGATATTTTCATTTTTTGTTTTTTTTCTTTGTTAAAGACAAAAATATTTTGTGAACACCTTATCTAAATTTATTTAAGAAATTTAAAAAATGTTTAAAAAATAAAAAGAATGTATAATTAATGTGGAAATTCCCCTTTTTTACTCTCACTTATATGCACTTTTAATTTGGGGAGCGATATATGGAAGGGAGGAGTTTGGCATGCGAGCGGTTTAGGATCATTTTAGGTTTGTTTTTAGGGAAGGTCGAACGACTTATATGTCAATAATTATGTATAGAGATTCTCTGCTTCTTTAGACATGTTAGAGAAAACAAGAAATTCTTAATTGATATGCCAAATTTTGGGCGCCACTACAAAAGACCCCGCAATTAAAAGACCCTGCAACAAAAGACCCTCACGGCTAAAATGTAACAAAAGACCCCGCAATTAAAAGACCCCGCACCAAAATACCCTTACGGCCAAAATATAACAGAAGACCCCACAACAAAAGACCCCGCAACAAAAGACCCACAAGGGTAAAATATAACAAAAGAGCAAATTCTAAAATTTTTTTCTTAAATTTTTCTAAAAATAAAAGAACAAATCAATTTTATTTTAAATAACTGAACCATTAAAAAATAAAACAATAATATTCAAATAAAACACCGAATCAATAAATAAAAATCACCGAATCATTGAAGGAAAAGGGAAAATTCTATTTTAAATAAAAAGTGAACTAGAAGTAATTGCTTGATCAGGAATTTGACTCTCCAAACTGCCATTATCCATCCCATCTTCAGTATCACGTTCTTCAGACCGGCGTTCAGTAGATCGCAATCCGTCAATATATCCGCTCATTTGAAGACCAAGCAGTGTAAGCACGTTCAAAAGCTGCCCATCATCTTCATATTCAGCTTCATTCAGGGTTAGCATCACCTGCGCTTCTTTCACAAGATATTTTTGTTTACGTTGATGTTTGAAGGTTGTTGCTGAGCGAGCGATATCCACCTGTTTGTCGACATCGTTCAGAATTGCGAGTAAAAAATCGCTCATCGATGGGTGATGGTTAAGCTTTTTCTTAAAATATAAAGTTAAAAAATGATAGAATTAAAACAAACAATAAAATGGTAGTGACTTGACTCGAGAGCATTGTTGGTTTTGGCAAGCGCCTTCAAGGCTCGTTCATTGACATTCCAGAAGGCAATGGGGTATTGAGGAGTTCTTACAAGTGGCATTTCCCATCGAGGTTTTTACTAATTTTACTAATTTTTACTAATTTTGTCATGTTTTATATAACGATAACCTTCAAAATTAAAAATAACTTAAAAATCCTGATCAAACCTTCATGCCAAAGTGCAACATTTCCCTTGTGTTGCAAGTGCAATTTCCAAGTGCAATTTCGTGCCAAGTGCAATTTCGAAATTTTCATCATTATCTTCCTCTAAATTTGTTTCTGGAAGTTGTACTTCACTTAACTCTGATGAATCATTGATTGGCAACCGTCGTTTTCTAGACTTCTGTATTTCAGTAAGCTTCGCTCTTATATCCATTTTAGCACTAGAAACTTAGACAAAATTCTAAGAAACCAAAAGTAAAAATAAAAATTGGGGTTATTTAAAAATTGGTCTTTTGTTGCGGGGTCTTTTGTTATATTTTGGCCGTAAGGGTCTTTTGTTACATTTTACCCATATTGGTCTTTTGTTATATTTTGGCCGTAGGGGTCTTTTGTTGCGGGGTCTTTTGTTAGGACACGAAATTTTGCCTAGTGTGAAGCGCTGTATGTGTGTGTGTTAGACACCTGCGGACCAGGACTGTGCACAATTGAGTTTGGCGTTTTACGTTTTGGGATTACTCTTAGCCTTTTCTGGCGTTTTTCGACAAAGTTTTTTCGCAAAACGCTATTTTACACCAATAATGGGATATACTGTAGTGTAGCACCCACTCCAATAATTTTCAAAACACATACCATTCGATTTGTCTCATCGAGTTGAGTCGAATGGTACCACTCCCTATCTGCGGAAATGTCTACGAGATAAGATATCGGTCCCCGAAAATCGAAAAACCATAGGGGGACCAAGCTCATTTTTGGGGTGAAAAATTCAATTGGACAAATGAAAGCTCATTCGAAAGAGCTCTTCATGTTGAGTCGAATGACACCAAAACAGTAAATCTTTGAAAACAGTAAAATGCCAGTTCCACATGTAATATTATTTTGTCGAGACTTTTGTCGGCTTACTGGAGTCGGCGAGACGCTTGTGCAAAAGTCGGCGAGACGCTTGTGGTTTCGCGGCACGCGTCTCGCCGACGTAGTACCATAAGCCTATTCATACAGAATCATAATAAATGAATCGTTTCGCTCTACATGCCCAACTTCCTTCTCGTACGTAGGCGTATTCGTTGAAATCAGTGTCTGTAACTTAAACGACATCATTAAGTTACACACAGCCCAATAATGATTAACTTTATACAATTTTATAAAATTCGCGGACTTTAAACCCACTTTAAATGAAAATTATCTTCTTACTGAAAATGTATTTATTTTCCGCGTAAAATTTCAAAATTTTCACCTGCGGCACAAAAAAGCTAGTGGCACCCTATGAACCAAAATTTAATTTTTTACCCACTAACTTTAAAATTGTTTGACGTGATTTAAAGAAACGTTGCGTGTTAAGTTTTGATCGCGACGAGAATATTGCGCACAGCCCAATTGCGAACATAAATTTGTTATGTGTTATGTGTATTCGCTTGTCAATTCTAAATATTAAAATGTTATGCTATGCCTTCGAAGCCATGTGAAGGCTTGTGATAAAGTGCCTTCGATACCTCGTGAAAAGCCTTATGAAATGCCTTATGATATACACGAGGCAATAAAATTGATTTTTGAATTTTTTTTAAATTAAATTTAAAAATAAAATTAATTTTTAAATTTAATTCCGTTTTTTTTACTTTTCTCCTTGTAACTCACGGATGTGAATTATTTCGAATTAAGAAAACCTCGTTTTTTACCGTATGAAAATCAAATATAATTTATATAAAGCTAAATAAATTTTTAAAAAATATTTCAAATTAATTCAATATTTTTATTTTGTCTATTTTGTTGTCTAATAATTGGAAAATAAACATTTAAATTTCTAATTTTTGTTAATAAATTTTTTAAATTATTTTTTGATTTTTTTCTTGTTGTTTCTATCATGTCGGTTTCATAAAGAATAATAAGATCTTCTCTAGATAATTAAAATAAAAAGAACAAAAATCCATAAAATAATAATAAAAATTAATTTTAAAAAAAATTTCAAAAAGCTAAACCCAATCAACGTTTGGAATGGCATGCTCGCAAGTGCAATCTGAACACTGTGACCAAGCGGCGGGTTTTGTCTGCTCCCTTTCGGGCCTGAACCGTTGCCCCGCTCTTTAAACAACCAGGAACACTATTGCTCCCACCAGCGCCCCTTGTTGACTTGGCCCTTGTTCTAGACACCTGCTCTGTGCAAACCCGTTAATTGGTGCTTTTGCCTCCTAGAAACTGGATTACAAGCGCTCGCCACAACGCTCGGCGAAATAGAATTAAATTTTATCGTTTATATGTTAAGCAGAAAATAGGGCTCCTGTACATTTCGGTACGAGACATTTCGGTACTCTAGACATTTCGGTACGAGACATTTCGGTACTCGAGACATTTCGGTACCCCTGCCAAAAGTGGACATTTCGGTACTGGCATACCGTTTATTTTTGAAAAGTTTATTTTTAGTCATTTTTGTTTTTCAGTAATTTAAATTTAAAGTTTACCAGCCGACGGCTAGAGGACAAAATTAAATGATTAAATTGATTAAATTTGAACGAGGAGTCACGAATAGAGGGGCTATTGCCATCTGGAATGCAGGTTTAATATTATTTTAAAATTTTTATAATGTATATTTTAGGTTATCGATATATGCATCATAAAAATGGTATTTGCGGTGTACGAACCGCGACTGTCCAGCAAAGGCCAAAGCAGAGGAGATAAACGGCGAATATGTAGGAACACTTGGAGCAGACCACAATCATCCTCCATCAATACAAAAAGCAAGTCGATATATCTCGTTCGGCTACAGTCGTCTTACAACAACGAAAACAAAAATATGTCATCAAAGAAGCCCTAGTAATGCATGCTTTGAACGAGGCAGAATTTGATGATGATTTTCTAAATATGCTTACACTTCTTGGCCTTCAAATGAGTGGATACATCGATGGATTGCGCACTATTGCACACCAGCCGGAAGAACGAGATACTGAAGATGGAGATTTTTAAAACTAATAAATTTTTAAAACTTTAAAACTAATAAAGAGATTTTTAAAACTAATAAAAATTAGTTTTAAAAAAATTTTCAAAAAGCTAAACCCAATCAACGTTTGGAATGGCATGCTCGCAAGTGCAATCTGAACACTGTGACCAAGCGGCGGGTTTTGTCTGCTCCCTTTCGGGCCTGAACCGTTGCCCCGCTCTTTAAACAACCAGGAACACTAGTGCTCCCACCAGCGCCCCTTGTTGACTTGGCCCTTGTTCTAGACACCTGCTCTGTGCAAACCCGTTAATTGGTGCTTTTGCCTCCTAGAAACTGGATTACAAGCGCTCGCCACAACGCTCGGCGAAAGAGAATTAAATTTTATCGTTTATATGTTAAGCAGAAAATAGTGGTTGAGTCCTACTTAAAAAGTCTTTAGAGTATGAGTATTAAAATAAAAAATAATTTTGACCATATTTTGTCTAACAGAGTTTTGCTAAACTCTAGTATCTTTCAATTATTACTCTGCCTAAACTATCATTCGCTTCAAAATTTGGACTAAACCTTCATCTGCTCTCCTTATTTTATGTTGTCTCTAGTTAAAGTTCTCTATTTATTAGAAATTAAGTGACTATTTGTGGTTAGAGTCTCAGATAATTAAAATAAAACGTATAAATGAAACACAAAAACATTCAATTATAATAAATAATAATAAAAATTATTTTCTAATAAATAAAATAATTGAAAAGAATTGTTTAATTAATTAAATATACAACATAATTAAATAAGGCTGTACTGTAGTGTACCGGACGCAGAATTTTTGTTCGAAATACATATAAATCGATTCGACTCGACATGCTGAGTCGAATGGTAACACTGTCAAGTTTAGGAAACTATTATGAACCGAGTTACAGGTCCCTGAAAATTGAAAAACCAAAGGGGGGACCAAGCTCATTTTTGGGGTCAAAAAATCGAAAATACAACTGATAGCTCATACGAAAGAGCTCAATGAGCTGAGTTGAATGACACCAAAATTAGCGTGATTGGATGATTTTGAACAAAGTTATGACCACAAAGTTATGAACAAAGTTATGAACAAAGTTATGAACAAAGTTATGACCAGTCTCCGCGGAAAAAAGTTCAAAAATTATTGAATGGAGGAAGCAATAGCTCCATTTCCTATGCTTCTGTATGAATAAGCTTATGGTACTACTTACAGAACCAAGCGACCATAGGTTCCCGCGAGACGCGTGCCGCAAAACCACGAGCGAAGCTCGTGGTTTTGCACAAGCGTCTCATTCGACTACAATAAGCCGACGTTATGGCCTTTCGGCCAATTGATATCTTTCAATAGAGATATCAATTGCTTTTTCTAATTTTTCACCCAAAATTGAGCTTGGTCCCCCCTTTGGTTTTTCAATTTTCAGGGACCTGTAACTCGGTACATACTAGTTTCCTAAACTTGACAGTGTTACCATTCGACTCAGCATGTCGAGACGAATCGATTTATATGTATTTCGAACAAAAATTCTGCGTCCGGTACACTACAGTATATCCTTAAATAAATTGACTCGACATATTTCTAACAAGAATACAAAATAAAACATTTATAGTATTTCTATTATGTATCTGAACATTCTTTCTTCACGTTTATTTGATATCGTTAGAAGTAAAGTAAAACCAACAATAAGGCGCCTGACCAGATCACAACGACTTTGTAAATTAATGCTCAAAATGTCATATATAACCCGATGATGGGTTATTGTTATTCATTCATATTCTTTCTGCAAGTGCAGACACAACAAACGGGCGCTGATAACGACTATATACGACTATATATAACGACTATATATTTAAAAATTAATTTATTTTTTAAATATATTTAATTTATTATGTAGATATTTGTATTTATTATATGTTAAATTTATTATTCATTTTTAAATTAATGTATAAAAATTTTATTTGTGTTGGATTATTTTGTTTTTCATTTATACGTTTTATTTTAATTAACTATCCTTTAGATTTTCTTTTAGAAATATGTCGAGTCAATTTATTTGGCTAACCGACACTTTTGAGGATACAAGACAAAAAGAATGATTGAAAATAAATATTATCTCTTTGTTGATTATCACTTGGAGGAACACGCAGCTTAACAGACAACTAATAAAATAATTTTTAAAATGAATTATTCCATTCAACACACTAAAGATCAACACTCTAATGGTCAAAATTGCATAAATAACACTATTGATATCAACTTTTGGAGATTAATACTAGATGACTTTGATCAAGTTCAGGAAGTTTTTCATTAGAATTTTGATCTCGTGTGTGTAAATTTTTTAATTATTATATTTTTTAATATAATAAATAATCATATTCACAGAAGGGAAATAATTTAAATTGAAATTTCTCAATTAATGTAATCAAACTAAATTTAAAAAATACAGACTTTTAATCCGTCATCATTTTTTACAGTAAAATTTGACATATTCTTTGTATCTATTTAGCTGGTGAGGACCACTAATATTTTGGTGTATGTTACGAATACTGAATCCTTCTGTGCCACGAGAACTCTAAACAAAATTTATAATTCTAAAATTATTTTTAGAGCAATTTTTTATTTTTCCATCTCAAAAAATCAAGCTGTTGGTTCCAAATCTCTCATATTTAAAATTTATTTAAAAAATAAAATTACCTCTCCATGTTCTATCTGATGGCCTTCTCCTATATTAAGTTCTTGATTATGTTGAGGCTCATCCTCATGAAATTCTGATAGATTATGAATTAAGATAATAATTCTTTTAATTTTAAATTTGAAAATAATTACGAAATTATTCAGCAAAATTTAAGAAATTTATATAATCTAACTAATACATACCAGATATAGCATGCCCGGATCCTCCAATTTGTCCGAATTCTTGTTGAGAATTCTCTCCATGCAGAGAACTTGTTCCTGGATTAATTCCCCCCTCGTTTCTCGAACGCCTCCTGGCACGTAATTCTCGAGCACTAACTGAGACTACTCCAGGTGGTTTTTGAGGTTCTAGAGAAAGGTTTGAAATCGAAGCCGATTGCTCATTTAATTGCTGTAAATAATTCCTAATTGTTGTTAATTGCTGTTCTGTTTGCAGGAACTTGAGCCTGCATTTTAAAATTAAATTTCATTTTCTTGTAACTAAGAGTTACAACATAAAAGATATAAAATATACCTCGCGATTCCCTTGTCTTCCTGAATTTTTTTTTCCACCTCTTGGTTTTACGCAATCAATCTCATAAAACATCACAAATAATAATACACAAGCAAGATAGAGACTATGCATTTCACTTACAAAGGAAACCCTTTTGGGTGTCCGCTCTAATTTTAAAAATTTTTTTTTACCCTCTAATTTTAAAAAAAAACGTTTTTTTTTTTGGCGTTTGGCTACATTTAGGATGTGATAATCGCTCGTCAATTCTAAATATTAACTTTAAAGGAAAATTTTTTTTATGCCTTCGAAGTCGTGTGAGGAGGCTTGTGATCGAGTCCGGACAATCGGACAGTGGAAAATCGGACAGTGGATAATAGGACAGTGGACAATGGGACAGTGACCGGACAATCGGACAGTGGACTATCGGACAGTAAATATTCTACAGTAATATTGACTTAAAACATCGAAAAATTTTACAGATGAGCCCCGCTATATAGATTATGGATATACCGTTATAGTGATAATAATTTATTAAGTTAATGTCTTTAAAACTCATACATCACATCTGCTATAAGACAACCCAGTCCTTTGGGATAACGGTATAGGAGTCGGAAACTTGGTCTTGGCTTGTGTTAGCTTATAAATGATAGCTTATCAGTTTTGCTAGCTTATAAGACATTAAGAGAAATTTCAGTTTAGTTTGACGCACAAGCCAATATTTATTAAATTATAATTTACTAAATTAATGTGGAAATATTCTCCTTTTTTTACTGTTTATATATTGATTTTAAAAATAAAATTAATTTTTTAAAATATAATTCCGTTTTTTCGACTTTTTTCCTTATAACGAACGGATATTAATTATTTTGAATTAATAAACCTCGTATTTTTACCCTATAAATATCAAATAAATTTATATAAATCTAAATAAATTTAAAAAAAATATTTAAAATTAATTCAATATCTTTTATTTTGTCTATTTTAATTGGAAAATAAACATGTAAATTTCTATAATTGTTAATGAATTTTTAAATTATTTTTTAATTTTTTTAAGTTGTTTAGATTTTTCTTGTTTATGGCCTTTATCTCCTTATATTTTCATAATGAATAATAATAGATCCTTCATCTTCTATAGCCAATTAAAATAAACTTATAGTAAATATTCATAAAATAAAAATTAATTTTAAAAAAATTTTCAAAAAGCTAAACCCAATCAACGTTTGGAATGGCATGCTCGCAAGTGCAATCTGAACACTGTGACCAAGCGGCGGGTTTTGTCTGCTCCCTTTCGGGCCTGAACCGTTGCCCCGCTCTTTAAACAACCAGGAACAGTATTGCTCCCACCAGCGCCCCTTGTTGACTTGGCCCTTGTTCTAGACACCTGCTCTGTGCAAACCCGTTAATTGGTGCTTTTGCCTCCTAGAAACTGGATTACAAGCGCTCGCCACAACGCTCGGCGAAAGAGAATTAAATTTTATCGTTTATATGTTAAGCAGAAAATAGTGGTACTTAAAAAGTCCTACTTAAAAAGTCTTTAGAGTATGAGTATTAAAATAAAAAAGTAATTTTGTGTTTATTTATCTCTAACAGAGTTTCGCAAGACTCTAGTATCTTTCAAGTATTACTATGCCTAAACCGATATTCGCTTCAAAATTTTAACTAAACCTGTCATCTGCTCTCCTTATTTTACATTATCTCTAATTATATTGACTTCTCTATTTATTTAGGAAATAAGCAATAATTTTTTCTTTGTCGTTGGAGTCTCGCTGGAAAAATTTTAAGTAAAAGCTATATTCTTCTTTTCTTAATTTATTTTAAAAATAATTTTTTTAAAGTTCTTTAAAGTTAAAGATTAAAAGAATGAAGACAGGCCTTTCAAAACTTTTTGAACTTCAACCTGACCCTTATGACAATACACAATCAAAATATTTACGTATTTGTTTGGTTTGTTTTTCTTTTAAAAAATATTTTAAAAAATTATTTTTTGAGTTTACTCATGTTGAAAATGCTTCTGAATTGAGAGAACTTGTTAGAAAAGGTGAAATTGATGCAGCGTTAATTCGGGCAGAATTGGTTTTCTTGAACTTTTTTAAAATTAAAATTTTCCAAAATTTTTTAGCTTCTCGAACCTTTTGTTTTGTTAGCAGCAGCAAATAGAGCAGTCCATCAAGCAGCCCATAATCGAATGATAACACGCTCTTTGAGTGCTGAATTGATTTATTCTTTGTCTCCGAATCGAAATATTTCTGATTCTTTAAATAGTTTGTTTGAATATTTTTATTTAAATATTTATTTGGATGGTTCGATTCCAGCAATCTCCGATCAAATGAAAAATTTAAACTATTCCAAACTCGGGAATCAAAAAATTTTTAGAGATTTAATGAATATTCCGAAAATCCAAAAATTTTGTTCTTGTGGGGATTAACCGAATTGGAAAGGTCCGAAAACTTTCAAAAAATAGAATTTACCATTAGCCTTTCTTAGATATTTAGAAAATCAACTCCATAAAAAAATATCTAGAAATAACTAAAAAATTCTTTTTTTCCTTTCAAAAGGAATTTTTTTGATTTTTATTTTCTTCAAATAAAATTTAAAATATTTATCTAACCAAATTTTAGAGCCAAAACTAATTTTTTTAATTTATCAATTTTCAGCTTTTGGAATAGCCGAAAATAGCCAATCACTTGTAGTTGCAATTTTTGATGATGTTAAAGGGAAGAAAATGGTTTCGATTGCTAAAAGGATACGAGGCAAACCTGTGTCTTTTGAATTGCTTCGAGAAATTTCTGATTTGGGTTTAATTAAGCAGGTTAATTAATTAAAATTGAAAATTTGGGTGGATTTGTCTTAATAATGGTGATAAGGCTCATTTAATACCCTTAGGTAGAATTTTCACAAAATAAAATTCCCCCATTTATTTTCGTATGGAAATTCACCTTTCATGGAACTTCTCTCCCTTTATATGAGTTATTTGAATTTTTCCCGAAGCTTTTGTCCCACGATTTTTCGTTCAATTTCTATTGTTAGGGGAATTCCTCGGAAGATTTCTTTGTCCAAATTATTTTAATTCCATCCCTTAACACTATTTTAAATTATTTCCAATTTCTAAATTTATTTTTATAGATTTATCAACTGCCCGAATTAGAAGTGAATGGTATTTCAATGAGCGATTTAATTGTAAGCAGAATTGTCACAAAAGAAATCGTTTGACTTTAATTTCAAAAAAATTTTTGCAATTTATTTTTATTACCTTCTTTGATTTAAATCAATTTTTATTTAAATAAAAAAAATATTCAAAAAAATTTTTTTCAATTTATTGGGGACAATATTCCATGTAATTTATAAATTATTTTTAAAAAACTCGTTGAACACAATATATGTATACTAATTATGTCTTTAAAAAACAATCTCGTTGAATTTTATTATAGAAAGCACTCTGAATTTTTAAAATTGCAATTTTTCCTTCCTTCACTTTTTTATTCGATGAAATGCAGCATATTGCAAATTATGCTCTTTCAACGCTGCTTGCGCCTCTTGTCTTTGTTCACGACTTAATGAAGCGATATGTTCAAGTTTTGAAGCGACTTGGTAGAGCTAAGGAATTATAATAATTAATTGTATAATTCCGGAAAATATTAAAATATAGGAAAATATCAGAAGCAAAAAAAAAGAAAATAATTCCGGAAAATACAAAATAATTTATGGATACGGAAAATACAAAATATCAAGAAAATATAGAAACATGCGGAAAATATAAAAATGATCCGGAAATTACAAAAATAGTAGTTCCGGAAAAAGTTAAGAATAGATCTGGAAAGTACATCCGGAAAAATAAAAAATATTCAGGAAATTATAAAAATAGAAAAATAATTCCGGAAAATAATATCCGGAAAGTATAAGATAGAAGAATAATTCGGAAAAAAATAATAAATATCAAGAAATTAAAAATAATATTTCCGGAAAAATATAAAAATATTTAATAGACCCAAAAGATAGAAAATAGGTCAATTAAAAAAATAGATCCGGAAAATACAAAAATAATAGATCCGGAAAGTATAAACTATAAAAATAATTCCGGAAAAATACTACATTAAATAATAGATCCAGAAAAATACAAAAATATTTAATAGATCCGGAAAATACAAAAACTTAAAATACAAAGGTTTAAACTAAAGGACCCGGAAAATACAAAACATTAAATAAACCTTATTATCAGCTTCATCCATTCTATGTATTGCTTCATGGACTGCATATTCTTTCAACACACGAGCATACAAAGTTTCAATAGTCGGTCGACTTTTGTAAAAAAGCTCACGGAGGCGCTCCTGTTTTTTATGTAGAAGTACAGAGATTTCATTGTCAGGCTGAAAATGTTTGGAAATTTTTTTAATTTAAAAAAAATTTTTGAATTTTTTCTTGAAATCCCTTCGTTACACTACCACTACTTTAAAATTTTTTTTAAATATTCACAGCAAAAAAGAAAAAAAAAGTTTTGGTTCTTAACTAGTTTTTAAAATTTTCTAGAAATCCAAAAAAAAAAAAATTCTAAAAAATCCAAACGTCTTTAACAGTAGAAGAGGTTGACGCCATTGATTTAGTCCTTCGGTCACTTGTCCCATTTCCATTCACTCCCTTCAATGATTTTTCCACTAATTCATCCTCTTCTTCCTCTTCATTTTCTTCTTCATCCTCAACATCTTTTTTGTCTTCTTCCTCTTCTTCTCTTTCCTCTTCTTCATCAAAATCGTCATCTTCTTCGCTCATCAATTTAAAATAACTTTTTAAATTGCTTTCTGCCCTCTCAAATGTTTTACTAAATTTTTGTTTTTTAATAATTTTGGGAGTCTCTTTTAATTGTTTTTGTTGTTTCCCACCATTTTGGGATGTTTTATTTGTAATTATTCCATTATTAGAATTATTGTTATTTTTGTTTAAATTGTTCAAACGTGGATGCAATCCATTCGGAGTAAGTCTAGGTGTAATAATTGAAGTGCAGTCAATGTCTATAAGTATTTTTTCTGGTGAAGTCAAATTTTTTGAGACTAAAAAAATTTTTCTAAATAAAAATTGGACTTTATAATTAAATTTCAAAGAACGGGAAGGGGAGGTAAAATTAAAAAAAAATATTCAGCCCGATCCCCATTTTTAAATTAAATAAGGTTTTACCCAATACACACAGCAGAAAATTTTTTGTAAACTATCCCCAGTTAATTATCTCTATAATTTTTGAAAGAATTTAAAAGGAGAAATTTTTTAACCAAAAAAATCCTCTCAAAGGTGGTTGATTTATTCAATAAATTATAAAGCCATTAAATACCTGACTAATAAAAATTTTAAAGCCATTAGCTAAAATGGCCAATGGAAGGATTTTTAAAAAGTCGTCAAGGAATCCCATTATTTTAAAAAAAAATTTCACGGTTCTTAGAGGTTAGGGGCCAAAAATTGGAAATTTCTTATTTAAAAATAGAAAAAACTAACTTAGTCCTTTCTCCGATTTATTGCTTCCAACTTGAAAAGAAGTTGCCCTTGTTCTATAATTTTGTTCAGAAGTAATTTCGTCTTTTTTCTCAGATACTACAAAAGATTTTGAAGAATTCCTTCTCTTTTTAAAACGTCCCTTTCGTCCTCTAACCGAATAGAAATGTTTTAAAGGAGTTGTACATATTGAAGCAGATGATTCGGTAGAAGATTCACTAGATGAAACAACTCGTTTTCGTTTTGTTGAAGATTTGGCAGAAATTGAAGGAGTGATATTGGGCAGAGTTTTTGAAGATTGTTGGGCAGAGGAATGGGAAGTGGAGGCTAAAAAAATTTTAGAAAATTTTTTCAGAAATATTAAAAAAAAATTTTTAATTTTTTAAAATAAACCGCTTTCATTAACATGTTGGGAACAATAATTCCCAATAATATTTTCTTCAGAGAAACGATCAAGCATTTTTTCTTTGTATTCATTTACATAATCCAGAGAAATATGTCGCAAATATCTTTAATTAAAAATTTTAGAAAAATTCAAAAAAAATTTCCAAACTCTTTAGCCCAAGTCCAAAAGCGGTGTGGAACATCCAAAATATGTGGAGCTTCCTCATCTTCAGGTGAAGAAAGTATTCCAAGATCGGCGAGACTGAAGGAAAAGTTTAAAAAAAATAATTTTTCTCAAAATAAATTTTTAAAATTTTTTCTAGGGTCAGAAAAAAAGTAAAATATTTTTAATAAAATTTTGTGACCTAAAAAATTATAAAAATAATTTTTATAAAACTTAACCAAGCTTAAATAAAATTAAAAAAATTGTTCGAGCACGGCAGGATTCGAACCTGCAATCTTCGGTTCCGTAGACCGACGCGTTATCCGTTGCGCCACGCGCCCACATGTCTATGCCAAAAGAATAAACCTTAAGAACAAAACAAATTTTTTCTCTAGCACTCAAGTGAAATAAAAAAGAAAATTCTTCAAAACAATTTTTTTTATTATTTTGAGAAATAAAAATTAATAAATGTCAGTCACAAAAATGAATGAGAAATGGGTATATAATTGACAAAAAAAAATTTTTTTCATTAGAATGAAAGCAGAAATGTTTTGATTTCCAAAATTTGGTCATTTTCTTTAATTATCGAATTTTTACTATTTTTTCCGGCTTACAAAAATGTTTTTTTTCATAAGAAAATTCTTAAAAATAAATGCTTAATTAGTGTTAGAAATTTACTAGACGTGGAAAAACATGAAAAAATTAAAAAGAAAAAATTTAAAAAAAATTTCGTAACGGCACAAAACCAAAATATTATAATTTAATTTAAAAGATTAATAAAAGTCACAAAAAAGGAGAAAAATTAAAATTAAAAAAAAGGAAAATTAATTAAAAAATTAAAAAGAAAAATAAAAATTAAAAAAAAATTTTTTTTAATTTTTAAAGGGTTTGTTTCTAGTTTTTGAACTTTCTGCTTTAATAATAATTAAACAAAAAAATCCATAAAAACCTCATAGAAGTAGGTGTAGGCACAGATCGTTTAACTCTTTCAGCCAATTTTTGCATTTCTTCTTTCCCAACACAACAATAAATAGGCATTGGACGATTTTTTAAATTAACTGTTGGATATTCCCCTGTTGTTAAATAAGTTATTTCTCCGTGAATTGTGCTTTGATAGTCAATGTTTTGGGCACAAAGCTCTTCTAATTCGAATTGAAGTGATGTCTAAAAATTGAAAAAAATTGGGGAATTTTTGAATAAAAATTTTCAAAAAAAATTTTTTTTGAAAAAAATTGATCAAGAAAAAATATGCGCATGAATTATGGGCTAATCAAAAAAAATTTTTTATTAAATAAACTAAGAAATATTTCTCCGGGGAATTTTTTAAATTAGAAAAAAAAATTGAAAACATTTACCAATTCATCCACATGGAATTTTTGAAAAAAAATTTTTTCGGCAGGAATTTTTGAAAATCCAACCCAAAATGAAAATAATAAAATTTTAAAGGAAAATTAAAAAAAAGAAAAAAAGGGAAATGAAGCGTTTGCCTTCGATTTTTATTTAAAAAAGCGAAAGCAATCAATTAATAATATTTTAAAGTGTCTGGAAATGGGAGGAAATTTAAGTGCAAATATTGATATTTAATTTTTATTTTATTTTAGAAAATGAGAAAAATTTTTAAATAAAAAATATTAAAAATGAGTCAGAAATAAGAATATCCACCCACAAAATTCAGAAAAAATATTTAAAAAAATTGAGGAAACTTAAAATAAAAAATAGATAATTCTTCGAAAAGGCAAAAAAATTAAAAGAAATATTTTTCAAAAAATGAAAATTTTTTGTCGAAAAATACCAGAATTAATTTAATAAATTCTAAAATTAATTAAAATAAATTCCATGATTTTTAATTAAATATTTTGGGGGTTATATTTAAAAATATAAATTTAAAAAGAAATTTTTTTGACTTAAAATATTTTTTTTTTAATTCCAGACCTCTTTTTAATAAATAAAAAAAATTAAAAAAAAATTCCAAACCAATTGTTGTTCAACACCCGATTTTCTAGCAGCATCGGAAATTCCCGTTCCACATGTTTTTAAAAGCTTTGAAAGTGTTGGGCATTTTTCAGAAAGTTCAAAAGTTTTTAGTTCAGGCAGAACTACAGCTGTGCCCAAATAAGAAGAGCTTCCAGCACTTTTTCTGGTTAAATCGAGTCCTGAAAATTGAAATTAAATTTTTTTATTAATTTTTAATATTATTTTTTTTATAATTAATTTATTTGCTTTTTTAAATAAAAAAATTAAAATTTAAGTCAAAAAATTGCAATTTTGAGTCAATTTCTACTCAAATTTTGATTTTGACCAATCCCTAATTTATTTCAAATTTTCAAACAAAAAATTAAAAAAATTATAAAAACATTTTTTCATATCTAGGAAATTGTGAGATGAGAAATTAAAATTCAAAAATAATTAAAACTGTTTTTACCCTCAAAAAAATTTTTTAATAATAGAAAAATAATTCTTAATCTTCGAAGAAAGCGAAAAATGGATTTTTTACCAAAAATTTCAAAAAAAATTTCGGGCTCCCCCTTTCTAATAATTATCTCAAAATTGAAAAATAAAATAAAACCATTTAAAAGACGAGCATTGCTTTTAGCTACTCTTCCAAAGCCAGGAGAATCAGGTGAAAATTCTGTAGAGGCTGTACTGCTCCTTCTAGTTCCATAAGTTGAAAGTGGTGTTGTAGAAAGTTGAGGGGCGGTTTTGGAAGTTGATGGCATTGAGGAAATTAATTCATCTTTTTGATGTTCTTGCCTTTTAAAGAAAATTAAAATAAGTTAAAACGCTGGGTACCCCACGGAAATAAAAAAGGTAAAAAAATAATTTCAACTAAATTAAATCTGAGTAAAATTGGAATAATCAGGGAAGTAAAAGTGAGAAAAATCAGTGTCTTTTCTCTATCCGGAGGCACTACTGAGGACTGAATGGCTTTTTTGAGGGATTTTTCAAGAAGGATCAAAATGCCTGACCCAAAAAATAATCAAAGACCAGATCTTGAACAATCCAATGAATTTCAAGCAAAAAGGATACTACCCTTGAATTGACCTCATAAATGTTTAAATGCTCTCAATTAACCCCAGGAATGTTTAAAAATTAATTACAAGTTAAGAAAAGTATATTTAATGCTCTAGTAGAATCAAAAGTCTGACAGTCTCCCCAAGAAAAAATATCTTATTATCTCAAAGTCCAGCAAACCCCCAACAAAGAACACAAAAATAACCTTATCTCACTGCCTTTAACGTCTTTCTCTTTATTAGGCGAAGTAATGACTGATTTATGGCTAGAAACTGACAATCTTGAAGAAGTAGAAGTTTTTGAGCGAAGCTTCATTTTTAAAAAAGAATATAAATTTTATGGCCAATAAAGCCTAAAAATTAGAAAATTAATGGAAAATAAGTTTTAAAACATTTTTACAATATGCGCAACAACAAAAACATTTCTATAGAGAAAAACCGCTTTTTGATGTTTGGAGGAAAATTCAATCGACTAGTCTAACACAAGATATAAGCTATAGAGAAATAATGCGGAAAGAGACACTTTTTCGCTAAGTTGGAAGAGAAATTAAAATAATTAGAGATAATGTAATTTTGAGATAGACAAACAATTAAAAACTGCGAAATATACAAAACATCGAAAAGAGGGAAATGGACAAAATGCCAACTAATGGAAAAATGGACAAAATGCCAACTAATGGAAAAATGGACAAAATGCCCATAAAAGGCAAAAGGGTAATTCATTTAATTTTAACTCCAAAACTACTGTAAAACCAATTAAATTATTATTAATCAATGTTTGTCTATTTTTTCCAGTTAATTTAGTCAGTTTTTGATTTGGGCTTTATCATTAATATTTTTAAAAAATATTTATTTTTATATTTTTTATTTGCTTCTTCCTCTTAATAACTTTCACAAAAAAAATTATTTAAATTTTAAAAATTTCTAAATTTATTTATTCAAATATCGATGTTCAATACAAAATCAAAAATTCTTCTAAAGATATCCAAGCAAAAAATCCAAGCCAAACTATCTCTTCCTATTATAAGGTCTTTTTTCTCTTCCCACCCAAAAGATCACCAATTAATTTAAGTGTTGATCTCCCCAAAAGATCACCAACCGAAAGATCAACACTGAGTTTTGAAATTAAGAAAAGTTAAGAGTACCGACTCAAATAGACTTGTTGATCTCCTGGGTTACCAAAACGAAGGTATTTTGCTCCGTGAAGTGGATGATGTGTATATTTGATGAAGGGAAGAGAAGGATGTATATTTTCAACTAAAGCATAGATGAGAGAGTATACAAAACAGAGAGAGACTGTGTATATTAAAGAGACTTGGAGAAATGAGAGGAAATATAAAAATGAGAATAGTAATTTCGCTATGAGAAATATAACACTAAGCAGCTACAGAAAGGACAATCAATAATCGTCTCGTTCATTTATAATGGCGAATGTGTATATTTAAACACACATTTTTCGTTTGTTGTATTTTCTTGTTATACTCAAAAACTAGTAAATTTTACTAATTATTTTACTCTAAATTTTTGTATTTTTGATTATATTTTTTATATTAATTTGTTAATCTATAAATATATATTTTGTAAAAAAAATTTTAGAGTGTTTTTGATTTAATTAATTATAACAATCCAAATACGTGTATTTTGTGTTTTTTAGTGTTTTTATTTATTTTCTCGATTTTTCTACCTTAAAATGAATTTTTTAAAATATTTTTCCTTGAAAAAATTTAAATTAGACAAAAAAATTTTGTTTGATACTCTAATATTCATGTATTGATTTTAACCTTGAGAATTTTGAAATTTGTTGAAAGAAAAGAACATAAACCAAAATATTGTGTTTTTTATAAATTAAAAATTAAATTAAATGAATAATTTAAAATCTAAATAGGTATTAATTCAAAAATTACTGTATTTAAACTCATTATTTAACTTTCATTTCTAATAAATGTAAAAAACACATTCTGAGACTTTAAGAATTTTTTTTGAAAATTTTTAATTTGAAAAACGCCTTAAAATTAATTAAATCACACTCTCATCTTAATTTTCCAACCTTTGCATACACGTATTTATCTCAGTGAAGTGACCTGCTTTTTAACTTTCAAACATATTTTGTTGGTATTTTACTTTAAATTAAGGGATTTTAATTTAATGATTTATTTAAAAGAAATATTTCAAAATTTAATTAAATATCCCCAAAAATTTAATTTAATTATAAACAACAATTTAAATAGAAATATTATTTTACTTGGAAAATTCGTCGAAAAAATCAGAAAAAATCCTAGAATGAAATTTTAATAAATCCAAGACTCTAATGGTATTGGAATTTAAAAATCTCCAAAATTCCGAATTTTTTTTAAATTTTTTCTTTAATTGAATTTTCCAATTTTACAATATTTTTTCTTCAATTCTCCGTTTTTTACTTTAAAATCCTCTCTTTTTATCGATTTTATTGATTTCGCACACATTCTCTCTCTTATACACTTCTCTCTTTTCTCAAAAATTTTCTTCTCTCTTAAAAAATTTTTTTTTCGCCATTAACTTTTTTTTCAATTTTCTCCAAATAGATTTCACAATTTTTTAATACTGCCCAATACTTAAAATTTTCAAAAAATGCTTTCAAATTCACCAGTATTAGCTTCTGAGTCTGCTTCGAATTTACAAGGAGAAACAATGGAAGTGGATCAACAACAAATTGGAAAGGATCAGAACGAAACCAACAATGAGGTGAGTGAATATGAATAAAAATATAATTTAATACATCGTAAATCCTCTAATAAAATGACTGGTCATTATTTATCAATGTCTCTCAGTTGACCGTTATAATGGTTTGCCGTTAAATTGACGGGGCCAAACAAATTTCCAATAAATAGGACGGATAAGGACGTTTCAGTCCCTGGGCCCTTTTTCGGCCCATAACTTTTTTAATTTTTGACCAATCTGAGTGATTCATATATCAATCTAAAGCTCTGGATGTAAGGATCATTTTTCCCAACAGGGTTGATCTGATCAGATCATCATTTGAAAAGTTACAGACGTTTAAAGATCGAAAATCACGATTGTCCGGACTTATTAGCTCATAACTTTTTAAATATTGATCGGATCTGATCAGTTCCTTTGGGATAAAGAATCAACACATCCAGGGCTTTCGAATGATATAATATTTGTTCGAAATAGTTCGGGCCCAAAGAAGTTATGGCCCGAAAAAGGGCCCTGGGACTGAACCGGCGGGACTGAATCGTCCCCTACCCTAAATAGGAGGTGGTTTTAAATTAGAGGATTTACGGTATTTTCAATTTTATTTTGTTATCGAAAATTCTATTTTTTTTCTGTTTGCTATAATTTTGGGATGAAATGTCATTTTCTTTTAAAATTTAAAATAACGCTTATTTTTAATTTTTAAATTATAAGAGAAAATCACGATTTTCCCTATTTATTCGATCATAACTTTTGATATAATGGTCGTACCCAATCGATCCTTTTAGAAAAAATATTCAGGACATCTAGAGCTGTAGAATGATACAAATTACGTTCAGATTGGTTGGCAATTAAAAAAGTTACAGTCCAACAAAGTTTTATGGTGCTACCCCTCGTAATTATCCTACCCCTCAAAATTCTAAAAATTTTAAAATATTCTCGTTAAAAAATTATTTTTTAAAGTCAATTGAAATGCTCGAATCATCCTCTTCTTCCCCTAAAAACAACAACTCTCAAAAAGATGAAAATAGCAAAAATACCCAAAAATCGGATGACTGTATTGAATTATTGGAAGATGATGAAAATGACAGTGTTGGTGTTGTAGCTGAAGATATTCAACAAATCGAAGATGAAAATGAAGAAGGAGGGGAAGTTAATGATGAAAGAGAAGGAAGTGATGAAGGGAAAGAGGAAAATGAAGAAAGGGAAGAGGAGGAAGAAGATGATATTAAAGTTATTGAAGAAAAACCTCCGGCGGCTAAAAGACCCAAAATGGCAACAATAACAGGTCAAAGGAGAAATAGTGAATGGCCTAGGGATGGAAGTGGAAGTCCGGTGCCGGAAGATCCTAGAGCGGCGAAGGAGGTGGGGTTTTTGGATTTTAAGATATTTTTTTATGAATTTTAGTTTTTCTTACTTAATATAATTTATATTAAGCAATTTTAAAGGTGAATTATAAATTGAAAAGGCTTTTATAAACTTGTTTTAATGAACATGAGTTTTCAGAAATTCCATGTTTTAATATAAAAATTTAAAGGGTTACACTCAACTTGTTCCTTTCATTCTACCCATAGAGCGAAGGGAACACTTGAAATTTCTCACAATTTTTCGTGGATATATTCGAAATTTCACTTTATATTTATCTTATTTTGCAATTTGTTAGAGACAACCTTATCATTATTTGCCCAAATAATTAATAACCTAGAGAATATTTACTTGTTCCTCTCACACTATCCATAGAGTGAAAGGAACAAAATTTTTTAATCTATTTTCCTAATTTAAATATTTTAGTCTTCTTTATCTCATTCAATACAAAATGAAAAGGACAAGGAGACAAAAACCAAAGACTTAGATAATTCAGCTTCTTCTACTCCACTCAACTCTTACACTGTTTTGCTAGACCGGTTAGAATTGTATGTGCACAATGCTTTGGATAAAGGAGAGAATATGGATAGAAAGGTGTGGTTAAATTTATTGACAAATTTCTTGTTTAAAAGGTCCAAATAAATTTAAAATCCAAATATTTTCTTTATTAATTTTGAAGTGTCACAGTAAGCTTGTTCCTTTCACACTACTCATAGAGCGAAGGGAACATATAAAAATTTTAAAAAATTCTAAAAATTATTCTAAAAGGTTTTGGATGCTTTACTTGCTGCAATCAACATACAAGTCCAAAAAGAGCCTTATGCTGTACGAAAACTTATACTTGATAAACAATTGGTCCTTCCAAACACGATATCTTTCCCACCTTCTCAAGTGGGTTTAAGAATTAAATTTTTATTATATTTTTCAAAATTATTAATAAATTTCTTTAAGAGTATTTTTAATCAAAAAATTAATTTAATAAAGGTTGTCGATTTATTAATTGAACATGACCCTGATCACCAACTTTCGCGTGTCATTAATCGCCTTTTTGTGGAGGACCGCCCAAAATTAGCAGAAAATGAACGGAGAGAAAGGCAATACCTCAGAGCAACAAATCCAGCACCTAATATGACAAAATTATTAATGGATATTGGACAAGATTTAGTTCAAGAATCTACTTATTTTGATATTGTACATGCAAAGAATTTACCTGAAATGCCTAAGAGTATGGATACTTATAAACAGGTCAGACAAATTTTAAGAAATTAGCTGCTAATGTTTCTGTAATAATAATTAATTAGCTTAGTTATATTTTCCGGAATTAAAAATTTATGATATTTTAAAATTAAACTGTTTCTGATTTTCCAATAAATTATTAGTATTTTCCGTAATTAAGCTTTAATGATTTTCCGGAATTAAACTTTTCTGATTTTCCAATAAATTATTAGTATTTTCCGTAATTAAGCTTTAATGATTTTCCGGAATTAAACTTTTCTGATTTTCCAATAAATTATTAGTATTTTCCGGAATTAAGCTTTAATGATTTTCCGGAATTAAACTTTTCTGATTTTCCAATAAATTATTAGTATTTTCCGGAATTAAGCTTTAATGATTTTCCGGAATTAAACTTTTCTGATTTTCCAATAAATTATTAGTATTTTCCGGAAATAATCTTCTTATTTTTTTGTTAAATTAATAATTCTGCTTTTACTTTTTTCTGAATTAAATTTAAGTTTTGATGAAAATTATTTCTTTCCTTTAAGGTTGCTGCTCAACTTCGTCCTGTTTGGCAATCATTAAAGGGTGATTGATCTTTTATTAAATCGAAATGATTAAATTAAAATATTTTTTAAATTTATATTAAAATTTATAAACTTACAGAAAAGAATGCCCCATTTGTCCTAAAAATTCATAAATGCCATGTTTGCGGCTTTAAAACTGAAAGCAGGATGGTGGGTTAATTTTTGTTTTTTTTTTCAAATTTATTACAAAACAAAATTTTTCTTTATCTTTTAGATATTAAGTGCACATCGTTTGACTTTGCATTACGTTGGAAGACGCTATCAATGCACATAGTAACTTAATTACTGCGAAATAAAACCCAATTTCAAGACACCCAACCCAAATATTACAGAAAACGCTTTACTTGATCCATACAATTTTCCGGAAATAAAATATACCTATTTAAATTTTCCTGAAGTAACTAAATTAAGTGTATTTAAATTTTTCCGGAAATATTTTACCTATTTTATTTTCTTGTTGAGCTTTCTCCAAATACTAAATTTTAGTTGTCGCGAATTTGATACAAATGAGCATAGAATGACACAGCATATAATGTAAATTAATATTTATATTATTTTTAATTTAATAAAATTATTATTAGGGAGGTTCATTGTTTTAAACCTGTCGTTTATGACCAAGCTCCAAATGCAATGCAATGCCCAATTTGTGAAGCAGAATTTAACTATAAAGTGCAAAGAGATCAACATATGAAAGTATAGGAATATGATTGACATTTTTAATTTTTATATTCTAAAAGATGTGCCGTCGCGATTTAAACAAACTTCGTAATATCCAAATGGGCAGAGCTCCAGAAGACATAAATGCCATAAACCGTTGGCTTTGGGATAAACCACCTGTAGAACCTTCTATTCTTAGCCAACAACAGGAGGCGGCTGCTCAACAACGGCAGCAACAAGTCTTAATATAATAAAATTTTAAATTAATTTCCTCCACATTTCAGCTTCGCCAACAACAACTTTTGCTTCAACAACAAAAAATTAAACAACAACAAGCTGCTGCTGCAGCTTTTCGTGTTTCTTCAACACCAAATCAAGTCTTACCACCCCAACAACTTTTAAGACAACAACGTGCTTTGCTAATGAGTGGGGGAAATTCTGTTCCACCATCTTTGGGTTAGAAAAAATACTAAATAGAAAAATATAAATTTATTAATTTAGCTTCTCGTCTTGGTGTTCAACAACAGACAAGAAATAATCAGCAATTATTGTCCTCACTTTCACCTGCACAACAAAAGCAATTGACAGCATTAGCAGCTGCCTCATTGAAAGCGGCCGGTTCTGATTTTTATATTTTTTAAATATAGTTCTCTTATAATCATTCCGGAATTCTAATAACTCTGATTGAGGAATTAACCTTTTTCTGAAAATAAAGACCTCCAATATTTCTGCTGTTTCCGGAATCTAAAAATATGTATTCTGATTTTCTGCCTTATAAAATTTTTTAACTTTACGTAATTATTTTCTTTATATATTTTTCCGGAATTTAAAAATATTCTGATCTTATTTTTCCGGAATACCTTTAATAATTCTGTTATTTCCGGAATTAATTTTGGAATAAATTATCTTTCCAGAATTATTTATTATTCTTCTGACAATGAGTTAAAATTTCCGGATTTTCCTGAATTAATAATTTATCCAATTTAGATATTTTCCGGTTATTTCCAGAATTTTAATATTCCGGAATTTCCTCATAAAGTAAAGTTATACTCTGGAAATATAATTCATTTATTTAATTAATTATAGCTGCAGGAGGTTCCGATGGTTCTACAGTTCCTACAGTTGGTGATGTGCTGCGCTTTGCTAAGGATAGCAACGAACCAGCAAGCAGTGGGGCAAATAAGAATAATGCGAATAATTCGAAGATCACTCCTCAACTACTTCAAGCTGGTAAATTCTACCTTTTTTTAATTTTTAAATTTTTCTGGTATACAGTCGAACCCTTTGTTGGTTAATTTCCTTATTAGCCCTGGATTTCTCCTATTCCGGTCACTTATCTATCCCTCTAAAAATTCTGTTCTTCTATTCATAACCGTTTAGATAATTCTGAACTGGCTAAACGCAAATTTATAAGCTTAGAAATAAAGAAAAATATAATTGATCAATCTGAAAGAGATACGAAAAATCTCTGAATTATCTATCAAATTCAATTTGGATAAACCAAAATTTTATAAAAATAAAGAAAATATTAAATATGTAATTGAGAGAAATGGAAGTTCACTTAGGGCAAGAATTAATAAAATCAAATATGGCGAAGCTTTATTAGGATGGATAAAGAAAAGATATTCTCAGAAACCTTCCAATCAATGGCCCTTTACTCAAGGCGGTTCCTTGTGGATGATTTTTACGAAATAAAAATTCCCCCAAAAAGCTTTGGAAATGCTAAGTTATTGCCTGAAGAAGCTAAATTTCTGGCTAGTAATGGATGGCTTTCGAGGTTCAAATACAGATATTCGATTAGATTTAGTGGAATACAAGTGATAATAAATCTGGTAACCTGAATTGTTATAATTTATTTTTTTCTTTTATTTTTTTTTTGATTTTTTATAGACTGGTTCGACTGTATTTTGAGAATTATTTTCCTCTAAAATAAAAAATTTTTTAATTCAAATTCTCCCTGTAGCAATGCAAGCCCAAATACTTCAACTACAAAAGAATCAACAAATACAACAAAAATCCAATCAAATATTGGCTGCAGCTGCTGCTGCAGCGGGAGTAAAAACAACTACCGGTAGCACTTCTGCTTCACTGACACGTGGAAAAACTTTGAATGTAAAATATAAAAATATTGTTTCAGAATCATTTATTATTCCGGAATTATTAAATATAATTCCAGAATTATTTTTAACTTCTATTCCTAATTCCGGAATTAATAAATAAGCTTCCGGAATTATTATTTTTATCCCTGCATTATTATCTTTGTTCAGGAATATAATTCCGGAATTATAATTATAATGCTGGAAATAAAAAATAAGAAAATATCAGTTTCCGGAAATAAAGTATTCTAGGAATAAAATATTCTTATACTTCCGGATTCTTTATTAATAAATATCATTATTAATAAATATTTCCGGAAATATTTTTCGATGTTTACATTAATATTCTCAAATTCCTGAAATGAAAATACTTTCCGGAAATATATTTCAATCTTTGCATTAATAATATATTCTCAAATTTCCGGAAATAAAATAATATTTTTTGGAAATATTACCTTTTTAATTTATTATTATTATCCTTTCTTTTTTTATATAAAATAGAAATAAAATTCCGGAATCATTATTATTAAATGTCTCCGGAAATATTTTCATTTCTTGCATTAATAATTTCATTAATGAATATTTTCAAACCTAGAAAACAAACATCGGTACTTCTGGAATTTCAACCGCAGCATCTGCCGCTACTGCACGAAAATTAAATCAAATATGCGAAATTTGCGATTCTTCATGCCGTGACCGTGATCATTACCGACTTCATTTGCAATCTGAGCATAAACAATTAAAGGGTAAAACTGCTACAGATATGGCCCAGGGAGCGCCTTTAGCATGTAGCCGTTGTCGAGAACGTTTTTGGACTTATGAAGGTGGGTGAATTTTTTTACCCATTTTTTGGAACTTAAAAAAATTTTTCCTTTAATTAAAGGCTTAGAGCGCCATTTGCTCATGTCCCACGGCCTAGTTACTTCAGATTTGTTAGCAAAAGCTCAAGTGAAAAAGGATGGCTGTCATTGTAAATTATGTGGAAAAGTATAATATTATTATTTAATAATATTATTATTGTGTTTTCAGAATTAATTCCAAAATTAATAAATAATTTGTTTTTTCGGAATTAATTATACACATTCTGGTTTTTCAGAATTTCATTTTCAAAATTATTCTTATTTCTAATTCCGGAATTAGATAAATTACTATGTCTTTTGAATTATAAAGTTATTTTTTTCAGAATTAAAATATTCTTTTTTCCGGAAAAAAATTATTTTGATTTTCCGGAATTAATTATTTCCAGAATTAAAAATTTTATTTTTTTCCGGAAATAATGTATTCTGATTTTTCCGGAATTAAGTATTTCCAGAATTAAAAGTTCTGTTTTTCCGGAAATAAAATTATTTGAGTTTTCCGGAATTAAAAATTCTGATTAAATTTATTTTTAAAATTAATTTAACAATTCAGATATATGGATTTAATATATTACATCATTTGGTTACTGATCATTCTATTAAACTGTGCAGTGCTGAAATAATGTTTGTATAATAAATATTTTTTTCTATTATTTTTTAAATATTTTTAAAATTTATTTTTTATTTTAAGGTATTCTTGTGACGTTTGTTCTTTCAAATGTAGTTCATATCAAAAATTGGAGACGCACCTTTCTGAACAACACCCAAAAACGCGTTAACTGAATGATTTTTAAGAAAAGTTTGAGAGGACTTAATTTTAATAAGGAAATTAAAAAATTAATTTTTAATGAAATTTTGGGATTATTTATGATTTTGTTATTGAATTTTTTTTAGTTTTTAAATATTTTCATTTGTAATTTATGGCATGTTTGACGATTTATAAATATATTTCTTTAGAAATTTATTATTAAAATAATATTATTAAAATATTTTAAATACAGTCAACTCTCCAAATAATTACTCTCCTTTTAACGAACTTCTCTATATAACAAACTTTTTCCACAGTCCCTTCGGGAAAATAATCGATTATTTTACAAAGCATTCACGACGCTAATCAGGCGCCTATGCATGCAATAATTTATTAATCAATTTTGGCATTTTTTATGAGAGTGATTAATTACCCTCATTCATTCAATTATTTTCCCTCTCCCTCATTTTTATTCAATTATTAATTTTTTAAATTAAGTTTGTGACTAATAGAGTCCGATATTTTAAGTTTTTAGCTTTTATTCTGTTAATTTCTTTTGATTAGATAAGTAGAAAAAACCGTTTTATTGCAAATATTTTTCGATTTAATATAGCCTAAATAACATATTACGGCCTTTCCGAACAAAAAAAATATTCAGAATTTTTAAATAATTTTAAAGATCATCAAAAAATATAAAGGAGATTGGACAAAAACTTCGGTTTCCGAGGGTTCATAAAAACCTTTTAGGATTTTTAAATCAAAAAACGGGACATTCTGTGAGGACCGAGCCTAAAAACTCCAACTAGCATAAAGTGAGGTTAATTTTCTTTTATCCAACTAATTAGTTCTGATAAAAATCAAGAAAATTTAAATTTAAAAAATTAAGATTTATTTTCTTATTACTTGGTTAAAGAAGTAAAATTATTCTAAATATTTACTTTTTTCTAAAATGCGTATTAAAATTGCATTTATTGTATTATTTATATTATTTTGCAATTTTCTTGAATGTATGGAGGGTGGTCGCAAAGTATATTTTATAATTATTTTTATATTTATTTATAATAATTAAGGTTTCCATACACGGGTATTTGAAGTAATCCGAGTGAATGGTAAAAAATGTTTTGCTCATAAGTTCCTGAGACCATAATCTCATAATTTCCGTGACCTTCCGATTTTCGTTGTTTTTCTTCTTTCAAGGAACTCCGATTTACTTCCTTCCAATTTTATAAATTTTGATAAATTTTTCAATGTGTACTGTTCTGTCGAATTTTAAAGAAATTTGTAAATGAGGGCAATATTTTCCCTTAGTCTTTTGGCATTTCTGACTTTTAATTTATTATTATTATTTTCATTTTAAATAATATTATATTTAAAATTTTTCAAATGATGAAAAGTTTATTTTTTGAATACATCAAATTTCCTGAATTATCCATTAGTTTAATTTTTATGACTTTCAATTTATATTTTTAGAAAACCTCGGTTGTATGGAAACACTTTGACGAAATACCAAATTCCTCTAGAACCAAATGCAAATATTGCGATAAAACTATAAACAATAACGATCATAACACAACCGCAATGAAAAGGCATATAAAAACATGCGACGATTATAAAAATCATATAAAATCGTTAAAGGCATGTTTATTATAAAAATTCTAAAATAAAGTTGGAAAAAGCTTCATGACAATAGCACTCAAATTTACAAGACAATTGCACATTAAAATGTGGTTAATGTATAATGTACGGAAGTTTCGTCTCCGGAACTTTCGTGTCAAAAAATTTTCGTATACTTAAAAAAGGCTCTAGTCCAGTTTATGCGTCCGATGATCCCAGAAAGGAAAATTTTATTTTCTATGGATTCCAAAGCTTGGGTTGGGATCAGTTAGTTTTTTCTTGTTCGGGACCTACGGAAAGTTAGTCTGAGACCATTCATTAGCCTGATGAATGGTTTGGGACCTATGGCCATTTGGTCTGCGACAATTCGTAGGCCTATTCATATAAATTTTGGATAATTATTGATTTTCTGAATTTTTAAAAATTGTCTATAACTATCAAAAATCTATATGAATAAGCCTACGAATTGTTCCAGACTAACTGGACTAACTGGCCATAGACAAGCGATATTTATTTTAAGATTAATTAATCTTTATTTTAAAAATAAAGATTAAAACTTAATTCAGGAACAAGGTGAAAGAACAAAGAAATTATCCGAAATTTATAATAGATCGACAGAGGTATTGCCTGAAAAAAACTTGGATATAGAAGTAGTTTTGGGAGTAACAGCAGACGAAGCCTTAAAACAAAAAAGAGGTTCTCGAAGTGGAATAAGAATTAATGAGGGAAATCGCAAGAAATTAGATAAAAGTATTGATGCAGGAAAAGGAAAGGAAGTAGTTAATGATGAGGGAAAAGGAAAGGAAATCGATAAAGTAAATGAAACTTCTGAAGGGAAAATTACTAATGAATCGTCAAAAGAATTTTACAAAGTTAAATTTTTCTAATGTTAAAAATTTGTATTAAATAAAAACATAATAGGTATTTTGAATAATTTTTTTAATTAAGTTTGACTGGGATCTGAATTCTACACCATATGAAAATCTGAACATTTTTTAACAGGTATTATTTTTATTTAAATAAATTCCGTTTGTTTCTGTTAACATTTTAATAAATAAATAAAATTACTTTAAAAAAGTACGAAAATATTGGGAATTATGAATTTAAATTTAAATAGAGACAGGAGTTAGGCTTCGATCGTATTCGACATCGTCGATATATCATACCGTTCCGGTCTCTAATTTTAAGAGATAAATTACAATAGAAATCTAAATTTTAAGATAGTATAAAACAAATTCATAAAATTTTTAAGTTATGAATTTAAAAAATATTAATCTTACAATTTTTAAGAAATACATTTTTTAAGAAATCTATTTTAATAACATGGGAGGGGGTTTGAATTTATTTGGACAAAACAAGCCATTTTTAGTTGTATTCATATTTAAAAAAATAAACTTAAATTATTTAAATTTTATCAAATTAAATTTAATTATTTATTAAAAATAAATTTTTAGTTAAATGAATGATGATTGAATTTTCAGCGTAATTGTAGTTTTGAAATTAGAACATTTTTGCTTGCAGTTAATTTTTACGCAAATTTTTCCTTTCTATCAACTTTTCTTTTATTAGCATACAAAAGAAACTTCTTTTCTATTAAATTTTTTATTGTTACATTGTCGGGACGAGATAAACTAAATTCCCGAATTAAGTCTTAATAATTTCTCTTATTTTTCTCTTATATTTAATAATAAAATGAATATTTTTAAGCAAAAAATTATGATTCATTTTATTATACCAGTTGATTATTTTTAAATTAAATTTTAAAATAATAGTCTAAATTTTATAGGGTTACTGTATTTAGAGCATTGTAAACATAATTTATTAATAACTTACGCAAGAATAAATTTATAAATCGTCAAACATGCCCAGGTTACAAAGAAAAGAGACTTAAAAATTTAAAAAATTCAATAACAAAATCATAAATAATCCCAAAAATTCATTAGAAATTAATTTTGATTTTCTTATTAAA
>ABLG01000746.1:0-14204 GCA_000172435.1 Meloidogyne hapla
AATGCCTGAGAATGATCTTGTGATGACATTGGGATATTTTACGGTGGCATATACAGTGAGTTTGGCTGCGTTATAGCTAATTAGTTCGGGAAAGTCGCGATAATCAAAAAAGCGCCGGGTAGTGATGTTATTTCTTTGGGTGTAAGGTGCGCCTCTTCCAACTTGAAATTTTAAAAATCATTTCAAAATAATAAATCTAAACTGTTCAATTGAGTATGAACGGTAAATAGAATATTCGCCCAATTGTGGCGCAGCAATATAGCGTTCCTGAGAAAGTAAAGGTTTGACGACTCCTTAAATAAATATTATAATTAATTATTAATATGGGAAATACCAGGCGCAGCAGCAGCTGAGGTACTTTGTACTAACTAAATTAAAATATTTAAAAAATATTATTCCGAAAGTATTATCCTTTATTTCCTTTTAATTTAGTTTTTGTACTTTGCTTTTGTTGATCTGAATTTTTAAATTTCTCTTTATTAATAATTTGGTAAAGTCATTTTTCTTTGTTTATATTTCTGCATTTTTGTATAAAAGAAACGGGCAAATAAATAAAATAATTTCATAACAAAAATAAACATATAAACATCTGTTAATATTGAACATCATAAACAAACACAATTTTTTTTAAATGTTAAAAAATTATTTATTTACTTCCAATTTTATTTTATTTTTACAAGAATTAACTTTCACTTTTTATCTATATTAGTCCCCCTCTTTAAAATAGTCCCGCTTATTAAGATTACATTGAATGGATTGAAGGATATAGAAGGATATTAGAGGGATTTTAATGATATAGAGTAACTAATAAGATAATCCTGATGAATCGAGTGATGGTGGTACTTTTTAGGATATTTTCGTATAGGACCACTCCTCCCATTTTTTCAAACCCTTTTTATCCGTAATTACACCCCTCCCGTTTTTTCTCCACCTAATTATCTCCCCTCACCACACCGTTTTAAATCAGTTTCCCGTTTACACATTTTAGTCTCCACGCCCCCGAGGAAACCAACCGTAGTTAAACAGATCTAATATATTTAGTCTTTTCACTCTTTTCAATCAAATGATTTCACTAAGCCTGAAATTCAAATAAATTTTTTAATACATCAAAAAACTCCCTATTATTTAGTTAGTTTTTTATTATATTTAAATCTTAATTTGTAATTTTACTTTTATTTATTCTTTCAGATTTATTAAAATTTAACTTATCTATTTTTGAAAGATGCAACCTTGGGAACAAAAAGAAATTGGTCATTCTTTAAATTTTAAATTTCAACTTTAGTTAAAAATTAATAGATTTGAAATACATTATTTCTTTAAAAAAAGACAATACATTATAACAATTACCCGAACCTCAATTACTCAATTTGACAAAATTTCTTTTATAAACCACAAAATTTTTTCTTTGAAAGCATCAAATATAAGAAATAAGTTAATTCATATTATTTATAAACTGAATATTCTAGATAAGCTTAATATTTTCTTATATCCCTCCATTTATATTCTCCTATAAATACTTATTTTTATTTCATTTAGTTTTCCTTAATTTGAACTTGCAAATAAATTTTTAAAGCTGGAAATAAATAGAATATAAGAAACAATTAGATTCCGGGTATAACACTTATATTTCGAAAATATTTACTTTTAAATTAAACTTTTTATTTTGCTTTTTGTCTATCTGTAAATAATTTGGACACATTTTTCTCATCTTTTAATATAATAGACGGCCAAATAATTTTAATAATTCCATAACAAAAATAAATAAGATAAACATCTATTATTCATCAACAGATAAACATCAACAGATAAACAAATATGTTAAAATATTTATTTACTTTCAATTTTATATTTCTTCCTATATTGTTGAAATTAATTCTAAATTTTGTCGAATTTTAAATAGAGTTAAAATCTAATCTTTTCACTCGAATAATTAAATTATTTCTCTAAATCTTAAATTCGAAACAAATTATTAAATGACACAAAACCCTCAGTAATATTTAATTTAGATGTTTTATTGGATTTTAATTTTAAATATACCGTATTTCATCTAAAATAAACCCCCTTCCTATAATAAGCCTACTATAAGCCACCTCTAGAGAGTAATCGAATAAAATAAGGGGTTTATTTTAAAGTAAATATACTTTTAAAAATAATTTTACTTTTATTTAAGATAAAGATATATTAAAATTTATAAGTATTTAACTCTTTTTAAAGATGGAACGTTGGGAACAAATAAAAATTGGTAGTTTTTAAATATAACTTTTATTAAAAATTAATAAATTTGAAATACCGTCTTTTCTATAAAATAAGACGCTATATTTTAATTATGAAAAAGTAAACCCGTGCCTCAATTAAAACCACGACCGCGGTTACCGTGGGCAAATAATTTAACAAGATTTCAATTTTAGCGTATTTTTTGAATAGGAGATACAAGTAAATTTATATTAATTATAGATAAGCTGAAAATCGGCGACCTTGTTGCCTGTAAGATGGAGGCTAGTCCTTTCAATGTCATTGTAAATTTTTAAATTTTACGTAAATTATTGAGATTTTATTAAAATTATTAGCTTTAATACATAAAAACAATTTTTATAAATAATCATAATAATTTTCTAGAAAGTACCATAACCCTTAATTAATGTTTATATTACAATCGAAATATAAATATTTTTTCTAATAAGAGATAATTTTAAATAAAATCGGAATAATATATAAAAACGCTAATAAATTAAGGCTTTTTGTCAAAATTTTTCAAAAATTATGGGTAATTCCTTTTTATCTTTGATTTGAATTATGACAGTCTAATATAAAAAATTTTTTGAAATTATAGCATCGTGGCGTTTATGTAGGCGAAACAAATGGGCGGCATGAACATACAGTTGTTCATAATTTTTGTGGCGAGGGAGGAAAAAAAGGTGCAAAAGGCAAAAAAGGCGGTTCAAATGGTGGTGTTATTATGTGGACTTTAGAGGAATTTCGTGATAGTTCAATTAATGGCTATTGGTGGATAGATAATATGGGCCGTCAAGCCAAATTTACTGGGGAAGAAGTTGCTAGACGAGCCAGGAATAGAGTAATTTATTTAATTTAAATAAAATATTTTTATAATTTTATTAATAAAGTTAATTATAAGATAGATTTATTATATTTATAGATTGGAGAACGCAATTATAAACTTATGTCATGGAATTGTGAACATTTTGCTACTTGGTGTAGATTTGGAGAGGCTTATAGTCCACAAGCTATAAATGGAATTATAGTAGCATCTACAGTTGTGGGAGCGATAATTCCAACAATATTTGGATGCAACATTAATTAAGCTTAATTTTTGATGCTTGATAATTAAGCAAAACTGCTCAAATAATTATATTAATTATTCTATTACCTACTTAATTTTAAATGTTGGATGATTGTTAAGAATCAAACTCTATTGTTGAGATTAAAGTTATTTGTTTTACACATTTTTAAAATTTTATTTTTCTACAATTTATGTGGAAAATTGAAAGAAATTTTTTTATAAAAAATTCAGCCTAAACTCATTTTGAGTTATAAAGCATTTTATTCAAAAACCTTAGTAAAATTGTCAATGCCTAAGGGTATATTATGTTTTTGATTCATTTAGCTGAATTTTCACCAATTATTAAGGAAGATTTTGGTAAAAATCTCATAAATCTATCTTAATTAAAGCAAAAATTTTCATATATAATTAGGTTTGTCATCAAAATATTACCCTCTCTAATACTCCATTTAACAAAATTTTAAATAAAAATTTTTTGGTTTTGAAAGGAACAAATTTGAATAGAAGTTAATTAATATTAATTATATTAACCTTAAACAAAAAAAGTCAAGACCAAGACTTTACCCCGAAAATTCTAGAAATAGATTGATATATCATTCGATGCGGCTTATCGAGCTGAGTCGAATAATACTAAAATAATTAATGGAAAAATTAGACGGAATTATATTTAAAAATTAATTTTATTTTTAAATTTAATTTTTAAAAAATCAAAAATCAATTTTAATGCTTCGTGTAGTCCTTTATAGCCAACTGTCAAAAGGCATTTCATAATTTCACAAGGCATTTCATAAGGCTTTCCACGAGGAATCGAATGCACTTATCATAAGCTTCCTCACAAGACTTCGAAGGCAAATCATAACATTTATGTTTTAATATTTAGATTGAAAAGACTTTGTAAAGTGTAGCGAATTCACATAACACACCCGTCCACTCAGGGCTGTGCGCTATAAATTTCTCTTCACAAATGACAAAAATTTTAAAGTTAGAGATTAAAAAATAAATTTTGAATTGACAATTTTACTACAATTTTGTCGAAAAAATACACAGCGCTCTCACTAGGCAAAAATTGGCCTATCAATTAATACCAATTTTCTTTTTTTCTCTAGCATGTATAAAGAAGCAGAGATTCTCTTTACATAATTATTGCCATCGACATTAACTAAAAACACACCGAGAGGTTAATATCAAATTTTGATTTTGTAAAAGTCCTAACTAAGACACGCCTAAAATCGCTCGCATGCCAAACTCCACCCTTCCATTGATATCTCTCCCAACTGAAAAGTCTTTATATAAACATTAAAAAATGGCATTTCCACATAAATTTAATAAATTATACATTCTATTTTGAAATTTTAATTTTAAAATATCTTTAGATAACTTTTTGCTAACATTTTTTTGAAAAAGCCTACCTATCCGCAAGAAGCAATCTGCAAAAGGCAACAAAAACAATGAAAAAGTTTATATACAAATATTTAAAGTTTAATGAAAAATTCTGGATTCCCTTTTTTGATTACAAATCGCTTGCCATCGAAAAAAAAATCAATCTCAACTATTTATTATTGAATATTTACAACAAGCAAAAAAAATTATCATTGTATCAAATCTTGAAACTCTTGAATATTATCCTAACTGAATATTATCTAATGTTATTATTTAAATTTTTATTCATTTGTATATAAACTTTTTCATTTTTTTTACTCTTTTTCATGTTTACTTCAATTATTATAAAAGAGATTATAGAATAACACAATGAAGGCATTGTCTTGAGGCATTGCCTTCAGAAAAGAAGGCAATGCCTTCATTCACTACACTCGTCCCCTCCCCTCTTGCAACACTCCACCTCTCATAAGAGGGAGAATATAGGGGTTGTAAATGAAGGCACTCATCCCTCCTTCCTGAAGCACTCCTCTCTTATGAGAGGGAGAAGATAGGGGTTGTAAGTGAAGGCCTTTTCGTAGAATTCGGCATGTCTTCATTGCATCCTCTCCATCTTATAACAATATTGCCAGCTGCATAATTTTCAATGTATAAAAACGAAGGAATTGCCTTTATTCACACCCCTTATCCTCTCCATCATTCAACATTAATAAATTTTTACATTTTACATTTAACAATTTATTTCCTCCATTTTATATTAAATAACAAAAATTTTAATTTAATTAAAGAAAAATTTTTCTATTTAAAATAAATTTATTAAAACATTATGTAAGTAAATTGATGATTTATGACCCCCCGAGCTTAAAATGATCGAAAATTTTATTTCGATTAAAGATCTTTAGGAAAACTTTAAATATGTGGCTTTTTCAAAACACCAAAATTCGGCGATGCTCCATTTGATAGTTTTAAGCAGGCTTGGTCATGGACACGGATTTTGGTATGGATATATCCGTGGGGTCAATATCGTATCCGTTTATATCCGTCCAACTTTTGAGGCATATCCATCCGCGGATATATCCGCATTTTTCAAAATGGTTAGTTTGACTAAAATTTTCAAAATGGTCAACTTGATTATAATTGTTTACTAAAATTAATTCAGCGCCTCTGGCACAAATTAGAGGCTTATCATGCACCAACGACGCTAAAAATTATTTTTTCAGCGCCGCAGGCAAAATTTTTCAAGAATATAGGCTCAGACTTTGGGTCTTAAGTCTTGACTCAAGACTTTACTTGGCTTTTGTGTCTTGGCCCGAACTCTCGAAAAAATAATTAGGATTTATTAGAGACTGAGCTCCGAAATTGCAGAGTATATCTTGAAGTTTAAAAATTCCATTCTTAAAATTCAAAATTTTCTAAATTATAACACACCAATTGAAAAAAATTCACTTTTTCATATGGGAACTGTTAGGAATGTGTTAGGGAAGAGCTTTGTATAAAAGTTTACTTTAAAAGCCAGTGCAGCATCAGTCATGTCGGATCATACTAACCCGGCTAGCCCTGATCTCTTTCGTCTGTTCCTTCCTCATCTCCACCATCATTGTTTTTGTATTATCATTTGTCATAAGGTGTTTTCGTCGGTTTTTCGGGATGTAACAGGAACGGGACACGCCCGATTAATCGTGAGGCTGGATAGTCACGAACCGATATCTGTCTAAGTTCTATCTCGATTAATTCGCTTTTCGGAAGATATCGAATGGTACCACCTACATCCAAAAAAGGCCATCGGTTATAATGTTATAGTTCCGCGACTATCCGGCCTCGCAACTATTTGGGCTGTACCCAACAGGAACGTAGGTTTCACGCAATCCGCAATTTTAAAAAATTCAACTAAAAAAATTTAATCACTTCAAACAATAGTTAAAATTATAAGTAAGTAAATTATGATGAAGTATTAATGGAAAAAGCAGCAAGGAAATTAGGGTGGTTTTGGGATTTGGGAAATTGAAATGGGATGGGATTTGGGAAATTGAAAATAACACCTAACGAAATAAAAATACACACCTAAAGATGTAAATTTTTTTAGAAAATATATAAATTTTATCCGATTTTTGATGAAAATCTGGCGCCTTGGCCATCAAAAAAAATTTTTTTTTAATACGGCGAAGACGCTCAAAATTCTTGCATTTCGAGCGCCGCAGGCGAAACATTTTGCGAATTTTTAAACTTAAAAGGGGAAATTTTTCGACTATTTTACTAAAGGTTCCATATTGGAAAATTAAGAAAAATTGCGTAAAAATTGCGGAAAAATCGTGAAAATCCGCAATTACTAAAAACCACGCAATTTCACCAATCCGCAATACACAATCCGCAATTGCGCCCAGCCCTGATAGGGAGCCTTTCAGATTTCAATCCCTCGCTTTATTTCTCAGATTATTTAAAATATTCCCATTTAACTCTTATTAAAACATGAAATTTTAATTAAACCTTTTTTAATATAAAGTTCATTAGCTTTTGAAATGGCTTTTAATTCTAAAAGTTACAAAATATTTGTCTCAATTTTATTAATACAACTTGCTCTCATTGTCAATGTTGTTGCAAACTGTAACGGACATTGTATGTTAATTCAAAACTAAATAGGTATTTTTATTGAATTTTAGATGAAAGAGAAATACTTTTCTTGGCGGATGGTCAATATTACAGTCATTTTGTTTTGGCTGTAAGTTAATTTTAGTAATTTATCTAAACTTTTAATAAGTTTTCTGAAATTATGACATAAATGGAAATTATGACATTATAACGGAAGTTATCGGGTGTTATAACGAGAGTAATCAGGGTGTTATAATGGGAATTATCGGATTCTAATTTAAGTCATATGGGTTATAACGGAAGTCATATAGCTATAAAGGAATCTAAATCGAATGGAAATCACACATAATCTTAATGGAACATAACATAGCTCTAACACATCCATCGGCCAATTTGAAACTTTTTTCTTAGCCCCCCCCCCCCCCCCGTTGGCATCTGAATTAAAAAATTCATAATATTTTACAGAGAGAACTAGCTAAAATTATTAACCAAGCTAGGAATGACTGCGTGGTAAGAAGGATCAAATTATTAATTTATATATCTTTCCATTACTAGACATTTCTTATTGCTGATTACGGTAGCAATCCTCAAATAAGACCAAACAATGCAGTTGATCTTGACATTGGTCAAGAAGTTCAAAGTCTAACAAACGGAGGCATTCGTTCCATTTCTGTTCCGATGGACCATGCTTTCGAGAGATCTTTTTTTCACGGAATGACTCAAATGCAACTTCCAAGCAATTGGGCACAGGAAACTATTAGTACAGATTTACCAGTATATTGGAAAATGTCAAGGTGCAGGACAGTTACTTTTTATCAAGGTTGGCGTAATTTTATGCTGGGTGGTTTTACTACGCATTTTACTAGAAATGTGGGTTGTTGATGAGTTTTGAATGTGGGTTCTCTCTTTTTAGGCATTTTTGGTTTCGATAAACCGAAAATTTTATCAACCAGATAACCCATTGACGCATTTTACTAGAAAAGTTATTGGAAATTGGCCTTTGTCATTACGGTAAAACAAGGGAAAAATATTACCCATGTTTCCATCTCTCAATGATTAAACGGGTAAGAATAAACCAAGATATACCTTCTGTTTTACATATGAAATAAAAAATGTTTTATTTTTAGCTGTTATTAGAAACACCGCATTACTAGAAAGGTTAAAGTCAATAGAATTTTCTTTGGGAATTGCTGAGATTGGCTCAATTACCTCAGGATTTGCTCTATTTTATGAGTTGGGCATTGTAAATACGATTGCTACTTCTGCTACACCTGCTATGCCTGTTTTTTATCACTTTTTGGGTTTAGGAATACCTATTGAAGTGCCCGGTGAGTTTGAGATTTTGCACTTTTATCCAGCTTTTAAAATTTTATGTGCCAAAATAAGTGATCAAATAGTTCTAGATGAATTAAGGAAAATCATAAACCTAAATTCTTATACAGGGCTTTCCATAGTCATGATATTATACAGTCAACTCTCTATATACTGAACATAATGGGATGAAGTAAATGTTCATTATAGAGAGAGATTCACTATACAAATATGGTTTCAACCATAGCAAGACGACTATCATATCATACTATACTAGGGATAATACTATACTAAGGATATCCTTAACTGAGTAAAAATTAATCCTTTTTGTGTAATAAAGAAAAGAATATTTTGACCATTATGAGTCCGCAAAAGTAGTCCGCAAAAAGAAGGTAACCGATAAGTACCTAACCTTATTTATAAATAAGGGAGGGTGTTCAGATTAAATTATGAATCTTTAAATATTCAGAGCATTATTCTGCTCAAAGAGGAGATGGATTAGTAAATTCTGAACTTCGTATAGAAGATAGTGAACGTCAAAATACAAATAGAGCTAAACTCGAGGAATTTATTTACAATATCCAAAATATTTATTCCAATGAATATGACGGAATTTACGTTAACGCTCAACAATACAATACTAGTAATATTCGGTTAAAACCCATCCCTCCACTATCTCAACTTTTTGCAAATGTGCGCTACTTTTTGGTAAATCATGCTAGTATTGCTGCATATCCAAGACCGATTAATGAGAAAATTGGGTATATTGGAGGTATTTCTATTGGTGAACAAATGTTGGAAGTTTATCGAGAGAAGTTGATGACTGGTAGTCATATTCATAGTGTATATCACCCTAAGGTATTTTTAATAGAATCAAGCAAAATAATGATATTAAGACAAGTAAAATTTTATCTATATTTTTTCTAAAATCACTCTTTATTGATGAAAGGTTCTGAACAATAATTGGATTGTATGGGTTTCCGTGTGAATAATCCTGTAAATCCCGATGATTTTGAATACCTTTACCTTTTTTGAGCCATATCTCATTTAATTTTGAGGTTCTAATTTTATAAGCGTTTTTAAGAAAAAATGTCTTGGATTTTTGAGCATCGGGACACTTGCAACATTTACAGGGATTGATCAAAATAAATTAAATGTAATGTTCGAAACATTTGGAAAGTTTAAAAAATGCCATTTTTTGGTTCGAATTGATGGACAATTATTAGTTGATAATGGAATTATTATACCTAAAAATGTGGATATAGTTGAACATATTCAACAACGCGAACTTCTTGGTGAATATTCTTGAATTATAAGGAAGGGTTTCAGAGCCTAGAAAAGGATTCATAGTCCGATGGATAAGATCACCATTGCCATAGTTTGCACTTAACAAAAAGCCAGGTTCAATGCTTGGATATTATAGTCCCTAAATAGCAGTTAATCCTGAGTGGGGAGGATTACCTGACAATGAGTGGGGATGAAATCAGGCTGTAAATCTTCGACCTACACATTTGTACAAAAAGCCTTTGTGATTGATTTAATTAAACCAAAATAGATTTAATTATAATAAATTTTATAAACCTAAATTAAGCTCAGAGAAACACAAAAATAGCAATCATTCACTGCGGACAAAATAGTTTAACAGAGGTCTTAATTAAATTAATTTAAATTTGAAAAATCTAAAGGCTTTATATGCCGCTGTGCCTGTTATTTGCATTCCTCTACTTGGTGATCAACGCTACAATACTTCTGTGGTTGAATACTTGGGTGTTGGAATGTGGGTTTCTGCTCCCGAATTTCACCATCAATTTCCGGAAGCCATGGAAGCTGTTTTGGGTAAAAAATATAAAAAGATTATTGGATTTAGCGATAATTCAAAGTAAAATTTTAATGAGTATTATTTAATATGTTTAAATTTATTTATTTAAAACGAATGATACTAAAGTGTTTAAATCAAGAGCTCTGATAAAAGTACGATTACCTCCCTTATAATAACGCCCCAGGAGAATAGCCAATATATGGGGGTATAAATGTTAAGTTAAATTAAATAGAGTTTGGTTAAAGATCTTTCATTTGTTTGTGATAGTAAAAGTTAAGGTGCAAATCCTTGGGGTTATAACGAGAGTTATTTGCATTTCCTAGGCATGATCCTTTCCGGAGGTTAATTTTTAATTTTGAAAATTGCCCAAATGCCAGTATATTGAGAGTGCCTTTATAAAAATAATCAAAATTTCTCAAAATTTTAGAACTGAATACAGACAGAACTCCATAAAATTTGCTATTCGTCTTCATAATCTAGAAAAAAAGCCTAAAGAAATATTTCTTGAATCAATTCAAAATGCAATAGTTTCTGATGTTCGTTATGAAGAAACTATGGTATCGAGCCAGATTCAATTCGTCCATCAAAAGTATTTTTAAATATTTTCAGCCGATTATAGGTTGCTGGTTAGATTTTATAATTGGCTTTCAAAATTTCGTCAGGCTGGGGTCGTTTGTGATTAATACTGAGTCCAATTAATTACTTCAAATCAGAATTTTAAATAATTTAAATGGAACTTTTGTTTTTAAGTCGGTTATAATCCTTCTATAATTTACAAACACTTGAGGGCATTTAGTTTATTATATTTAATCGCTTATATTTTTCAGTCTGTAAATTGCTATCACAGTTCATTGAGGCAATTATTGTTAGAAATTATTTTTGAAAGATTTTATTTTTTATTTTTTAAAATTTTTTACTATCATTTTTTCTTTTCGGTTTGATAAAATTTTCTAAAAATTAGTATTCTATGCTTTTTTCAATTTTTATAAATTCTATCAAAAATTATTAAGAACCGTAAAATTTATGTTAAAATCTTTATACAATCTTAGTAATAGAATTAGGAAATTTTGTTATTTTTATAAATTGTTAACTAAAGATTTTATAAGAATTTCCTTTATATAAGGAAATTTTTTTTTGAAATTTATGAAAAATTTCTTGGGAAGCTGACTTATTCAATAAATAAAGTTGAATAGAAAGCGTGGCGCGACTACTGAGGACATATAGGCAAATAAACTCTATAGTCGTTATCAGCACCCTTTTGTTGTGTACGCACTTGCAGAAAGAATATGAATAAATAAAAATAACCTCATTTCCTGTTATAACTCTCAATCTTGTTATTGTCTAAATTTATTTAAACACATATGTTTGGGAAAAGTTTTATGAAAAAAATGATAATATGTTAAATCTCCATATAATTTCTCTCCAGTAAACAAACCTCTTTGTTTAACGAACCTTTTTTAGGTAACGGAATGAGATTTCTCCTTATAATAACTCTCCTTATAACGAACTTTTCCTTGATATCTTATGATAATTAAAAATCCATTAAGAACTAAAAATCTCAAAAAATAGAATAACAAGAACTATCGGAGTCTCTATCATTAAACGATATTTACAAGAATTGAAAAGACTCTTTTGGCGAAGTCTTTTCTAATGAAAATCATGTCGAAATAACATTACCAGTTGACATGTGGTGAATATAAGAACGTGAAAATAGGAGAAATTGTTTAACCAGCTTGTGAACTTGTTAATTCTTTCAATCAGAAACTTAATTTAAACAATTAATCAAATTTACATATTGTAAAGGATCCATAGAGATTAAAGAATAAATTAATTATTTATTTAAATAATCAATAATAAGACTTAATCATATCTTCAATTCTCAAGTCTTAACTTTCATACATTCCAATGACAATTATTTCACATAAAAGATCTCCTCCCTATTTTTCCGATAATACAAAAAGGAGGGAGGAGAAGCAATAGGCAGTCAGTTATATTAGTTTTATCATTCGATCAGTTAGTTGATTGTTTAAGTGGATTTAAATTATATTATTTTATATGAATTAATCTGTTAATATTGTTTCTGGTTGCCCATGGACGTTTTAATCGTTTATTGTTTAATCAATTTCCCATGGATGTTATTTATTTATCTATTTGATTATAATTAATTCCCCAATTGTTTGAATATTTAAAATGCCAATTTATTGTTTCACACATTTGATTGCCTAATAAAATTATGAACTATTCGTAGCTTTACATCTAGGATCAGGGCCCGATCCCAGCTGCACTAGTGCATAAATTCCCCGCGGTCAAGTTGAGCTCCTTGAACCTCTGCCCCAGCACGACAACACTTACTATATAAACAAATTTACAAAATATTATACTTAAACAGCACAAGCAATAATTTAAAATTGATTTTTCATTCACATGCCTCCCTCCAATACATTAAAAATTATTCAGGCATATGCAAAATGAAGGCAAGAAAGGCATTGCCTTCATTGTAACACTCATCCCCTCTCTCCTGCAACACTCCTCTCTCAAAAGAGGGAGAAGATAGGGGTTGTAAATGAAGACGTTGCCTTCATGTTAAATTCGGCATTAATGCCAGCTTCATAATTTTAAATGTATTAAAAATGAAGGCATTGCTTTCATTCACAACACCCTCCTTCTTGCAACACTCCTCTCTCTTAAGAGGAGAGGTGTGTAAATGAAGGCGTTGCCTCCATGTGAAGGCGTTGCCTCCACCACTTGCAACATTGATGCCAGCTGCATAATTTTTAATGTATAAAAATGAAGGCATTGCCTTTATTCACACCCCTTATCCTCTCCCTCATACAACATTAATAAATTTTTACCAATCAACGGTTTTTTTCCTCCATTTTATATAAAATAAGTTAAAATTTTCTATTTAAAATAAATTTAATAAAACTCTAGAAAATTAATTAATGGTTCCGATGCCTAAACTGACCTGAAATTTTATTCGATTAAAAATCTTTTGGAAAACGGTTTAAAATATTCATACTATATACTGTTCTAAATAATATTTTAAAACAATACTTAATATATTTTTTTTCTGTTGTAAAGTATGAACTTAAATACAAATCGAGTGGCCTTTTCCAAAACATTCGGCGAGGCTTTTAAACTTAAAAGGGGAAATTTTTCGACTATTTTACTAAAGGTTCCATATTGGAAAATTAAGAAAAATTGCGTAAAAATTGCGGAAAAATCGTGAAAATCCGCAATTACTAAAAACCACGCAATTTCACCAATCCGCAATACACAATCCGCAATTGCGCCCAGCCCTGATAGGGAGCCTTTCAGATTTCAATCCCTCGCTTTATTTCTCAGATTATTTAAAATATTCCCATTTAACTCTTATTAAAACATGAAATTTTAATTAAACCTTTTTTAATATAAAGTTCATTAGCTTTTGAAATGGCTTTTAATTCTAAAAGTTACAAAATATTTGTCTCAATTTTATTAATACAACTTGCTCTCATTGTCAATGTTGTTGCAAACTGTAACGGACATTGTATGTTAATTCAAAACTAAATAGGTATTTTTATTGAATTTTAGATGAAAGAGAAATACTTTTCTTGGCGGATGGTCAATATTACAGTCATTTTGTTTTGGCTGTAAGTTAATTTTAGTAATTTATCTAAACTTTTAATAAGTTTTCTGAAATTATGACATAAATGGAAATTATGACATTATAACGGAAGTTATCGGGTGTTATAACGAGAGTAATCAGGGTGTTATAATGGGAATTATCGGATTCTAATTTAAGTCATATGGGTTATAACGGAAGTCATATAG